>PVJO010003328.1:0-125538 GCA_004026905.1 Hystrix cristata | reverse complement strand
GAAGGCCCCGGGGAGCCCCTGTTCCTCCCCAGGAAGGCGCGGGGGAGCCCCTGTTCCTCCCCAGGAAGGCGCGGGGGAGCCCCTGTTCCTCCCCAGGAAGGCGCGGGGGAGCCCCTGTTCCTCCCCAGGAAGGCGCGGGGGAGCCCCTGTTCCTCCCCAGGAAGGCCCTGGGGAGCCCCTGTTCCTCCCCAGGAAGGCCCTGGGGAGCCCCTGTTTCAGGTCTCTCTCTTGCTTCTAATGGTTTCTTCACTTACAGCAGCATAACTCCGATCTTCATGTGGCTTCCTTCCTATGTGTGCATCTCTGTGACCAAGTTCTCCCTTTTTATAAGGTCACAGTCACATTGGATTAGATGCCCATCTATTTCCACAAGATTTTATCTTACCTTTAATAATTACAGCTCCATGACCCTATTTTCACGTAAGATCACATTCTAAGGCACTGAGAGAGTTAAGACTTCAACATATAAATTTGAGAGGAAGGGTACAGAGTCAAGCAGTAGCAGTCAGCTGGATGGAAAAACCCTGGACTACTCAGAGGTGTGCATGCAGACTTCTTTCAGTTCTTTCCACCAGAGTAGGACATTTCTGCTAATAATTCTCCATACTCTTTATGTTTTTGACTTCTAAGGCTCTGACATAAAAAGCTCTAGGTTAGAGTCTAGTCTACAAATTATACAGCTCGGGATATTCAAAAGCAAAAATGCTGGCCTAAATCTTCTAAAAATGTAGGAATGTCAGAAAAGCTGCTGAGTTGCTGGCTGCTGTGGGCTGCAGGAGCCCAGCACGGCCCTCAGCCCTGCCCTCCAGGAGCGCCTCTGTTCAGTGGCTTCTCGCTATGGCAGGCACAAGCTTTCTAGTGTCTTCAGATGGCATGGCTCTTCTTTGTAGAACACCATAAAATATTGATACACTCTGCTAACATGAATATTACAAATGTTAATTGCCTGCAAAATTGATCATCGTCTCTTCTAGATTTTGGGTTTGACAGGAAGTAGCAGCCCCCAGTGGTTTACAAGGAAGAAAACAGAATGGACTTAAAATTAAGGAAATTATATTCACATCTTTTCTTAATTGTTAAAAAAAAATGTCCATTATCAGATTTCAGAGGAAGAACAAATTGGTACAAGTCAGAAACACCAGTGTAGACGGGGAATACCATGCTCTGTGCCATGCTGGGAAAATACATCACAGCAGGATCCTGTTGTGAAACCAGATATCCTGCAGAAGCCCAGACGGAAAAGAGGCGGGCCCCAGCAGCGCTGCCTTTTGCAATCAGGAGCAGCAGTCTGCAGGCCGTGTCCCCCCAAGCCTTCACCCAGCACCAAGGCAGACCCCCGAGGCAAGAAAGGCCCATGAAGTGCATGACTTTGACCTAGTTCTCGGGTTCCCATTCCTACAGGTTGGCTGTGTGTGTATGGTGAGGAGGGTCATTCTTCTCTGAAGGCTGAGACACAGCACACACACAAGACAGGCTTCTCCTGTTCCCAGTTCTCCTGCAGGCAGAATACGACATTCGACACTCTTCGGCTAGGTAGAAATGGACACGTCCCTCCTGGCTTGGTCCCGGGAGAGCTCCCCACCCACCTGATCCCCTCTCCTTTACTATGCATGAAGATGAGTGTTTTCTCCCCAGCCCACCTCCACCCTCCCTCCATCACCAGACAGACGCCTGGCCTCCCTCTCGCCTCTTTTAGTGGTTCTCCACCTTCCCTGCTGCATGCTCCAGCCGCCCCTCCAATGCTCCTCTCCTGCCTGAGCTCTAAATTACCCTGACAGCTCGCCCTTGATGAGGGAATGACTGAGGATCATATTCTGATCAGGAATCGACTAGCTGTGAAATGCAAATCCAGGGCCCCAAGTACCTACTGTCTCTTAGAAAACAAGGAACAGGCCCTAACCAGCCTGATCCTGACCATGCTGGCTTAATTCTAAGAAGAAGGAGCTGGCAGGACTGGTAATATTATTCCCTTGAGGACAGTTTATCGATCTCTATATTTTACAGGACCTTTCTACTCATTTGTTGCACCACGGATCTTCTCAGGCTTCTGGAAGGCCGAGTTCACTGGTTTATAGGCCCATTTGTCAGGTGGGTAGACTTAGACCTGCAGACCACAATTGAATAAGATTCTGAACAGCTGTAAATAGGGCCACACAGTGTCTGGTATGATGCCAGTATGGCCAAGTCAACAAAGGTCCAGGTAATCGGGAGACTGTGTTGAAGCGCTTGTCTTCAACTGAACGGCTGCCTTGGCACACTGGGAGCCTTGGAATGTCCTCTCATGTTGCCTTGACAGCTAGTCTCCTGTGTAAGGCTGGGTCAAGGCTATTCTGCCCACATGACCACCTCATCCATCTGGGTCGTGCCTCGGAAGGAAAAGACTGGAATCTGCTCCAGGGGAAGGGCTGGGTTGGAGTGGGGTCTGAAGTCTTGTCCCCTGGCAGAGGATCTATGGCACATGCTGGGGCTAGAGGAGCAGGCCAAGTTGATGCCAGACAGGAGGGTCGAGGTGCGCAAAGCTCGGATAAGCAGCAGAAAGATGAGAAAAGAACATCTTACTCTTGATTAAATCACAACATATTAGGGGCAGTGAAGAGAACCGGGGCCTCAGACAGACCCCTCACACTGAGATGTGAGGTTGCAAGGATGCCCCTGCTGGTGCAGAGTGGGACTGCAACCAATCTCTTGTCTTGCTGTCCAACACTTGGCTCTCTGCACAAATATCTGACTGGCAGAGCCTTAGATCACTGTGTTCTGAGCCTCAATTGGGTGCTTTTCCCCTCACTCCCACTCAGGCTGGCTGAGGTCAGTGGACAGCGCTTCAGATCCTCTGTGCTTCTCAGGAACGGACAGGAGAGCTCTCTGGACCCTGCCTAGGTCATCTTGTGCTGTAGGATGAGTCCAGGTTTAGTCTTAGGCCCAGGACACCTTGCCACTGTTAGCTGCTGGACTCAGTGCCAGGAAATGGCCTCCTTCCCGCCCCACTCTCCAGTGTGGCTGTGAGTTTCTCTCCCTGAATTTGCTACCTGACCTTGGGGAAGCTGATCCAAGGGGGCCGGGTCCCAGCTGTAGATTAGACCTGGACACCCAAGTAGGGGGCACCCCAAATAGGTAGGAACAATGGGTGAAGTAAGTGGAGAGGTGATGCCAGAGAAGGTCAAGGGTTGGGAAGGGAAACCTAAATGTAGTCTAGCTGAGATCATGAATCACCAAAGGGGAACAGGCTTTGAGGGCACATAGACCCAGGTTTAAATTTAATCCTCCAAATTACGCTGTCTCCCAGGTTTAAATTTAATTCTCCAAATTACTCTGTCTTTGGGCAGTTGCTTCACTCCTCCAGGCTTCCATTTTCTCATAGCCAGAGAGGACAAGGAGAGTGTTTTCTGCCTCAGATTGGGAAGATCGAAGGAGATAACATCTAAAACACCTAAAACTATGCGAGGCATATAGTTGGTGCCTAATAGAACTTCTTTCTCCACCTTCCCCAGGTTCAGAGTCTGTAAGTAGAGGAAGGTCACGGCCAGGGAGTCGTGATGGAGATCTAGGAATTGGAAGTCCGAGGAGATGGGTTCAAAGGGGAGCTGGGTCACCCTAAGAGAGAGGCAAGGAGGAGGACCAGGGGAGAGAAGGGACAGACAGGGGAAGCTGGAAGGTTGAGCCTCCTTTCCCTGCCATGGTGGATGGCAACCCTGGGTGTCATGGAAAAGAAGATGGCAGAGAAACCTCCTCCCACCCCGTTTCCCCAAACCCACCCAGCCCTCTTTCTGCTGTACTCTTCCCTTTCAACGTGGCTCTGGCTGGCAGGTGCCGAAAGAAGAATGTAGATAGCTTATGGGCCATCTCTTCTGCAGCCAGACAATAAGGGAGGATAATTATATATTGGATGTAGTTTATTGCATTTGGTAGTGGTCCTGTGCCCAGGGATGGTCACAGCCCAAGCCTCTCTAATGACCTGGAGAGCAGAGAAAAGGATGCTATTATTCTGTTTATTGAGAATTAAAATAAATCTGGTCAGAGGAGAAGCCATCCGCTATTTGGCTCTTCCCAAAAGCAATTACCTGTCATTTTGCCGCTTCAGGAAAGCAAGTCACTGGTATTTGAGGACCGAAACCATTACATGCAACCTGAGAAGACCAAGAGGAGATTAATCATAGCATTTTTCTCAGGGCTGCATCAACCTCATTTCTTTTATTTTGCGCTCAATTTACAGCCCCTCCCAGGTGCAGGGGGAGCAGATGCGTGTATTTGGGGAAGCATGAGGGTTAACTGGAAAATTCTGCAAACGTGTTATCAGAGGGGAGGCAGCCCGCTGGCCTGTGAGTCCAAATGACTCCATCCTGTCTGGCTGGAATGTGTTTTGGCTCTGGAGACTTAGTGTTGTTTCTGGCTATTTGCGTGTGTGTTTAAATTAAAGATTTTAAGGCAATGGGTAGCGGTTCTCAACTGCCCTGTCACAGCCCAATGGCGTGTTGGGAGCCATTGTGAGGAATGTGACAAGGCCATTTTTACTACTAAGAGTAAAAATACTGAAGTTTGCAAATAATTTTCCTAAGAGTTAGATTGAAATGGAATGAAACGTATCCTAATATTATTGAACCCGCTTACCAGTGATGTGCTGAGTTAGGTGAGAGAGAAGAGTTTGGCCTCGGAGCCAAGTCCTAGAAATGGCACAGAACCCACAGGCATCTCCTCTATGCCGTGCACTCCAGCAGGGAGCAATAGCAATAAACTGTGGTACAGTTTATAGAGGCTCACATGACAGGAAGATGTTTGCAGATTGGATCATTCTGAATGGGTAGCTTACTTCCTTTATCCCTCCACCAAAGGCTGTTTGGTCCAAATCTGAGTTCAATTATGTGACAATATTCTCCATATGTGTATCTTTCTGATATGGGAATCTCTGCCCCCAAATTAATGGAGCCTTGATCCCCAGTTCTCAGCTAGAGAAATTGAGGCTCTGGAGGGCCTTTAAAGTGGCTTATACTTTGCCAGGTGTCTCTGCAGGAAGCATATGGGTGACCATGGCATTTCGAAGGGAGAGAGATGACCTAATGGAGTTCGTGACACTGTGCTAATAGGCACCTGATGTGTACAGCTGTTCCTATCTGTACAGAAATCATTTAAAGGTGACAGAGCTAAAACATCTGCCTGCACTAGCTCACCACCGTGATGCGTCTGATTGAACGTGCAAGTGGCAGAGAGCAAAGTACTGTTTCTCTGTGGTACCCAGGAAGGAACCTGGCTGCGATCTTTTGCCAAAAGACAGACCCAAATAAGTGTAAAATCTGAATCTCCATTTGCTTGTTTCTTTCTGTCTTTCCTAGATAACTGTGGCAGCATGCTTAGCAGCACCCCCGCCCTCTACCCACTAGATGCCAGTAATACTCCTCCAGCTGGGACAGTCACAACCATCTCAGAGACTCCCACACAGAGAAGTCAGCCTATTTCCCTTTTCTCCCTTTCTTCTGCCCTTCAGCTGTTTAATTCTCACTTTTCTTCCTGCCCTGGAAGCTACTGATCTGTGTCAACTTTTTCTATGGAAATAATAAGTCTAACAGTAGCCTACCAAAAAACAAAAAAAAAACCCAAAGAAAAGAAAAAAAAAAGAGCACAGATCACATTCGAATTTCTGCAACCAGTACATGTTACCTTATCCAGAAAAACATGTATTTGCAGGTGTCAGTAAGCTAAAGATCTTGAGATGATAGCCTACCGTGCATTACCCTAATGGACCCGCAATCCAATGACATAAACAACGGAAGTGAAGAGCGTACAAACGCACCAGAGAGAAGTTCTTGTGGTTGGGTTGGAGTGAAACAACAACAAGGAAAGGAAGCCAAAAAATGCTGACAGCCGCCAGCAGTCGGGAAAGGCAAGGAAGGATGCTCCTCTAAGGCTGCAGCCTCCTTCCGCCTTGATTTCAGATTCCAGATTACAGAACTGTGAGAAAATAAATGTATGTTGTTTTAGGCCAGCTGGTTTGGTCATTTGTTATGGCAGCCCGAGGAAACTAACACAGACTATGAATACATATACATAGATTTCCCCCACAAATACATAATGATAATATACATTGTTCTGCACGCTGGTTTTTAACTTGAAATTCTATTCTAGAACCCTTTCTGTATCAGTACTATTTCATTTATCTGTTGCTGCCTATATAAAAAGCCACCCAAGCCATGTGGTGAGGTGGTACATGTGAATAAACCCAACACTCCAGGAGGCTGAGGCAGGAGGACCGTGAATTTGAGCCCAACCTGGGACACACAGTGATTTAGCAAGACCTGGTCTCAAAATAAATAAAAAGGGGTGGGGATGTAGCTCAGTGTGAAGGCCCTGGGTTCGATCCCCAGTACCACACACACACACACACACACACACACACACACACACACACACACACACCCCAGCACACATAGAGATTTAAAACAATGACACTTGTTTAATAGCATACAATTCTGTAAATTGGGCACGGCTCATCAGAGCTGCTTATTCTGTCCCCAACAGCACCTGCTGAAGCTGGCGTGCCCAATGATGCTTTTCCACCAACATATATGGAGCTTCACCTTGTTGTGGTTTGTGCCTAAATGTCCCCCCAAAGCCTCATGAGGTCATAGATGGGACCTTTTCAGAGGTGGCTGAATCAAGAATATGTGATGCTGGGATTAGAGGTGTGTGATTATTAAATCATTCCACTGACTGGTTTGGCACTGCCCTAATCCTGGCAGCCTGGATAAAATATAAGTAGCAGAAAGAAGCTGCTACGGTCCCTTGCTTGCCTCGCTGCCTTCTGCCTGCATGCCATCCCACCCTGCCTTGGATCCAGCTTTTTGTGGACTGAAATCTCTACCAACTGAGAGCTAAATAAACCTTTCCTCCCCTAATTTTGGGGATCAGGTATTTTGTCTCAGCAATGAGAAAAGTAACTAAGACACACCTGGAATTGGGGAGACAGCTGAAGCCTGTTGGTGTCACTTACTCTGCACATGACTCTTCCACATGGAAGTTGGATTGTAACAAATGTTTCAAGAGAGGGAGTCCCATGTGTAGGTTCTCATTAAGAGTCCACTGGCATCATGCTGCCATTGCCCCAAACCAGTCAATGCCCAAACCTAGAAACAATGTGGGAGGGACCTGCATAAAGGCAGAAATTGTGGGAGGCATGGTTTATTGGGGGCTGTCAAAGTAAAAGTCTACGACAAGCATGTATGAAATTGCACCTCTTGTTTTCTTTTCTAAATTCACTTTGGGCACCTCCGCCACAAAAAGTTACCTCTTCATTCTTTTTAACAGCTGCCTAGTACTTCACTATCAGGAGGGACTACAATTAATCACACAGTAATGAATATTTTCTTTGCTTCTGTCTTAGTCACTCTCTTGTCCCTGGGATACAATGTCCAACACCCATGACTTAAAGGAAGAAGGATTTATTTTGGCTGATAGATTTTAGAGGATTCAGTCCACACTTGGCTGGCTCCAAGGCAGGAAGGTCATGGTGGTAGGGTCTGGTGGAGGAAAACTGCTCATGTCACAGTGGCCAGAAAACAGAGCGCAAAGGAGAAGCTAGGGAAAGAGATAACCCTTCCAGATACACTGTGACCTGTCTCTTCCTTCTCTTCTGACCAGGCCCCACCTCCCAGCAGCACAGTCAGCCAAGGATGGACAGTGGATTAACCCACCAATGAGTATCATACTCCCATAATCCAAAGGCCCCACCTCGGAATACATGAGGCTTCCAGGGGACATTCCAGACCTAAAAGGTAACAGCTTCCAAACTTTTGGTGTTAGAAATGATTCTGCAAAAATATTTTTACACACACACCATTCTGTACATCTGTGAGACTATTTATAGGCTGAATATCTGGCGGTGAAGTGTTGTCAACACAGCTTGTGCCTTGATGGACATTAACCAACTACTGTCCACGGAGATTGTACCAAATTACATTCCTGTCTACAGGGCAACGCTTTCCCCGTCTCCCATGAGTCCCAAGCATCAAATACTGTTATCTGGCCAAGGTGGGAGGGGGAACCTGGAAGTTCTTTGTATTTCTCTTAGGAGTGAGATCAATCATGTTTGCCCATTTTTATAAACCTTCTATTTTTTTCTTTCTATGAACTTTAATGATTTCCTTTGCCCCTTTTTTGAGGATTGTTGTTTTTTTCTTGTTAATTTTAGTGAATTACTTACACATTAAATATGAGATGTCCATAATATAAATGGAAGATTTCTTTTTTTCTGATTTGAAAATGTAACTTGATTTATGGTGATTTTTTTTCCATGCAGAAATTGAATCTGTGTTTTATAATGACTCTCCTCTCTTAGAACTTCCAAATACTGCTGGAAATACTCAGAAAGGCTTTCCATACCAAAAGATCATATATGTGTATGTACCTGTGTATAGTATATCTACATGGATGTATGTGTATGTAAATCCATCCCGTAGTTTACTACTTTATGGAATTGTTTTTGTAATAAAATCTCATCTGGAATTAAGTTTTGGTGTCTGTTGTGAGATGGGGATCCAAATTTTTCTTTTCTTTCCTTTTGGATAGCTGTGTAATTGTCTCAGTAATCTTGATTATATCATCTACTCTTTATCTATTAATTCAAAATGCTATCTTTTCCATATACTAAATTCCCCTAGGTATTGGTTTTTGACTTGTGGATTTGGTATTCTGTCCCACTGATGTCTGTCCATTCCTTGCAGCAGCATAGTTTTAGAAAATAGCTCAGCATCACACTATTTCATACTATGTTTCCACAATTAACCTGTTATTGATTTATTTGGTTATCCATTAAATTTGCTGATTAACTTAGGGAGAATTCTCTTGATTTTTAAATTTTCTTTCTGTTGTGTCTTGTCCTGGGCCTGATCTTGATGACCCAAGTTGACCTGTCAGCATCTCAATCTGTTGATGTCACCCCTCTCCTGGGACCAACTTGTGCCTAGGTGGCTGTGGGCCATCTGGGTGGAGCAGGGCTAAACTGGAGCTGATGTGTCGGGGCCAGCATGGAAGCAGAGGCGTGGGATAGCTTCATAGATCAAAGTGAACTTCACGGGGCTGAGCATTTAGCTTAAGTGGTAAAGCGCTTGCCTAGCAAGCAGAAGGCCCTGAGTATTCGATACTCAGCACCAAACAAACAGAGTGAATTTTCCCCAGGTAAAATGGCGGGGGGGTGCAGGTACCTGGTTGAGAATGTGGTTTGGGAAGACTGTATGGTGACAGAAAACGGCTCTAAAGGAGCAATCGGACCACTTACATTTTAATTCTAGCACCTTGACCCATCCTCTAGGAGGCAACGAGCACATTAATCACTCTCTCGTTGAACTAGAATGTCACTGGGAGTCTTTCCTAATGTCGTGTTTACGGCTCTGTGATTACTCTCCAGAGTGTGAGGAAGATTCGGGGCCTTAAGCTGTAAGTAATTTTCCCAGCCATGTGAAGTTCTGACCAAGGCAACAGGTGGCTTTACAGTCTAACTTCAACTTGACATTTACACCTCTACTGAATCTGGAAAACCTGAGACTTTCATACAGAATTGGGTCCCATCCGATGACTCCCCATGGTCAACAGAATAAATCCCTAATACCTTAGCCTGGCAAGAAAGCAAGGGGATGACCTAGTCTAGCGTTCCTTCTTGAGGGCACCACCTGCCCTGCCCTGCAGGAACTGTGTTGCAGCCAGGCTGAGATTCTGGAGCTCGTCCATGGATGCTGATGCTTTCTTGCCTGTCCGTTTTCATTCCCATCATTCCTACCACCTGCACTAGTCTGCTTTATCCCTTAACCAAATCAAGCCACACTTCATTTTGGATTTACCTCCTCTCTGATATCTGCAGGCCTGGGGGAGTTTTTGGAGTCAGAAGGAGATGGGACCCTCTAAAGTTCACTCAGCAAAGAGAAGTTCATCGTAATACTCCATGAATGTCATGGACAAGCAGACAGAAAATAGACAGTGAGTTACAGCAGGGCAAAGGAGGAAACCTACTAGGACCTGGGGTGTGGAAGCAGATGCTTGGGGAGGGGGTGCTCCTCTGTTCTGGTATCCTTTGTTTTTCCTCTATGTAGCCTCTCTTCTCCTATTTCTCAGCTCACTCAAGAGAAATAACTGCCCCAGATTCTGTGCCTACATGACTTTCCGGTCCCAGCACCCAGCGTTAACTGATTCTTCCGTTGTGTGCATTCCTAAGAGAAGAAATATACTGTCTTCTTGGTGTGGGGCATAAGTCATAGGCTGTTGGGTGGCCTTAGGATTAGTAAGTGGTTCTTGAGTCAAGTGGGATCCTTCTTGGTCCCATGAGCTCAGACAGTTTTCAAGTTAAGAGATGAAGGCACTGAATGCAATGGTTTGGAGCAGGGCATTGCCTAAGAAGGATTATTTCTTTGGAAAGGAATGTAGATAGAATGGGCTTCCCAGGTATGTCTGACACACAGTTCATAAATAGTAACCCAACTCATGACTGGAAGATTGTGTGCGCACACTAGTTACCGATGGGAACTTTCTGGTCCAGATTAAAGGCTCTGCATTTCTTCCCTGCTCAGTCTCCCACCATCTTCTGAGCTCTATGCTAACTAGTGTAAAAAGGAAAAGAGCCTCATCGGCCCTTTAAATGTCAACACCCGCCTGTTGGGAAGACGGTGGATAAATGTGTGCCTTGCCGTGGTCCTCACTGCTGCCTCTGATGGGGGATCCTCCCGCGCTGCTAGCGACATAGATGGTATTTCCGATACAGCCTCCACCTCCAGTGGGCCGTCTGTGCCAGCCTGTCACCCAGGAGCTGGAATCTGCTAAAAACATTATTGAATAGTGTTTAAAAATGATGTTGACCCAGTGACCTAGTGAAATGGAAATGTTAACCCAGTAGTTCTGTTTCTGGGTATATGTGCTGGAGACACTCTTGCGCAGGATCAGCAGGAGGCTGGTGAAGGATCCGCACTGCCATACTGACAGTAAGAGTGAAAAAGCTGGAAGGAAAAGCAGATTCCAGGATAGTCAAAAGATATAATAAAGTGAATAAACTAGATCAATAGATCAGCATGGACAGGGCTCGATATATTGAATAAATAAAACAAGTAGCAGAAAAAACAATACATACACCATCTAAGTGAAAATTTTAAAACATGAAAAGTAAATTAATATATCTTTACAGATGGTTGAATGTGTGTAGTAAAAATGTAAAGAAACATAAGCAGGAAAAAGTAGGATTATATTTATGATCCACATTTTTTAATGAAGTGTATAGGATTAGAATGGGAGATATATGCCTTTAACTATATCTGAGAAGTTACACAGGTGTGTATGTGTCCATGTGTGTGTGTGTGTATATATATATATATTTGTAAAATATACCTGAAACAAAAACAAGCAAGACATTTCGCCTGCCTAATTGTCCAGGGAACACATCACTCTTGGAAAAACCTAGCTCCATTGGCCAGATTTCTGAGAGTTCAACTCATTAAGACCAAAAAATCTTTAAAATGTTAAATTCTTTACATGCCTTCTTAACACACCAATTCTTCAAAGTAATACCTGCATACATTTTTTTAAAACTAAAAAACTACTAACAGCCTCATAGTAAAGTTTCATAGTCCCCTGCACACTGATCCTTACTCCTCAGTCCCACAATCTCACTCAACACTTCTAGTTGCCTTTTATTTTCAAATCTTCTGTTTCTATCTCTCTTTTTAGGCTATCAGAGTTAGATGTGAATTTTATTCTGTGAGAGAAGTGTATTTAACTCACATCCACCACTTCTCTGCTCCTCCTTCCATCCTCTCAATACAATTTTATTTCAATTTTTATTAAGTCGAGTTAGTGTTTATTATAACTATATAAATACTGATCACTGCTAAATGAAGAACTTTATTGTGATTTATTTCCTTTCTTATACAATTTTAGTTTTCTTCTATTAATAGCTGCCTTTAAAAAAGCTTAGTTTTCATAGAAGAATCTGCTGCTATTCAACTATTTCTTCAGCTTTCTTAAACTCATTTTTAAATTGCTAACCTATCGTCTATTGGTTAGTAGTGGTAGTAACCATAGTACGGTCTAAAAATGGAGACCCATTGACACAGCATCCCATTTTCTTGTTCAAGTCAAGAATGTTGCCCGGCTGGTGCCTGGACTTACAGTTGCCTTTATTTAATTCTTTACACCCCCCTGTATGTTGACTGTACAACAGGCCCTTCTTGTTCTCGGATCATTGGATCACCCCCTTAAACAGATGCTTTCTAAGAAGTAATGGATGGGAAAGATTTGAGCCCTTGCAAATCTGAAAATGACTTACTGCTACCTTTGCTCTTGGTCAGTTGATTGCTCTGGCATAGAGTCTACATAGATACGGCATAGAATCTGTTTTAGATAGATAGCTTCTATGCTTTGGCTTAGATTTGCAAGATCTCTCCCTTTATAAATATGAAGACATTAATACATTGGAGTTTTAGCTTTTACTATTGTTAGAGAGTTGTTTTAATGTCTGTTTGTGTTACTCCCATCCCCTCTCCCAACTCTGGAATTGACAAAGTCTCTGAATGCCCTTGTTCTTTTGAAATACCATGCTAAATCCTGGTTGGTTCTTTTAAACTGTATTTATTAGGGCACTTTGTGGATCTTCTCAGCCTTCCAGAGAGACGTGTCCATAAGCTCTGGGTAGTGTTCTTTTATTACTTCTTTGATAATTGATTGTATTATGTTCTGACTATTCTGTATTTCTGAGGCTTTTTTTTTCTGGTGCTGGAGATTGATCTGAGGCTCTTATTAATCAAAATGTTATAGCTCTTGAATTAACTTGTCTTTATTTTCTCTATTTCCCATCTCTATACATTGGAGTTACTTCAAGATTTTGTTGGCTATCTTCTCACCTGTCTATTAGCTCTGACTTATAATCTGCAAGGGTGTTTTATTATACTTTGTTTCTCTTCATAGCTCCTAGTTCTTGTTTCATTGAGTGCTTATCTTCCCTTATTTCTCTGAAACATTAATTTTAATGAGTTTTGTTACATTTTCCTGCATTCCTTATATTTTCTCTACTTCCCCTAGATTTCTTTTTCCTATTTCTTATTTGTTTTCTTTCTATATCTTGCATGAAAACTTTATGGAAATATCTTGTTATTCTATATTTAGGATGGCAATGAAATTGAGATAATACAATCAACCAGAAGAGAGATGAAAACTCTAACGTTGCTGTCCAATATAGCGCCTACTAATCAATGTGGCTACTTTAAACAAACTTAAAGAAAGTTAAAAATTCAGTTCTTCAACCACACTTTAAGAGCAAAAGAGTCAAAATTGGTAGCAGCTACTGCATTAGAGAACATGAATGCCATCACTATAGAATGTTCTATTGGACATCTCTGGTCTAAGGGCTAAAGCCAGTAAGGTGCTTCTCACAGTAAGTCTTCACAATTTGTAATCATTCTACAGCAACAATGTCACCCATCAAGCTCTGATAATCACAGCGTTGCTCAGTGACAAAGTAAATGTTTACCTAATGTGATATGAGGACCAGGAGTCATTAGAGCCATCTATTAACTCGCCCATCAGTGCTAACTCTTTCCAAATTAATGCTTCCCTTACTCTCCCCGTTCTAAGTCCTAATACTTCAGGGTTCTGCTGCCAGCCATTATTCATAATCTACACCATTGTAGTGGTGATGACAAATACCTGAAAGCAGAGAAAATACCACATTTCCATCAAGAGACCACTGCAGATATCGCTAACTGATCACAGCCCAGAGCCCATGTGACGTCTCAAAACAGTTTTTACCTAGCATTTCAGCAAGCAAATACTCATCAGGAGATGGCACGTGCAGCACAGATATTCTTTTCTTCTTACCTCTGCCCAGAGAATTACTTAAAGATTGTCACGGAGGCTGCAGTGGGAAAGAAAGCTCCCCATCTGATGCAGAGTCACCACAGAAGGACGCCAAGTCTCAGTGTCAAAAGCCCAAGGTCCAGAGTATATCAATGAACTGCACGGAAATTTCTCAGCTGTGTCGTGAGGGTGAGACAGAAGAGGAGGCCATAATCTCCTCCTCTACCGAAGTCTTCTTATCTGGCACGTTACTTGGGTTTGTTAGCCTTCTATATTGAAACGCCCAACAGCTATGTGAGCAGAGTGCTTGACTTTCACGGCTAGACAGCTTTCTGTAGGTGGCGACTGTGAGGACCCCTCTGTCTTTTGTGAGCGAAGCGCAGACAGGCCCAAGGCACACTGGCAGACTGTCAAGTACAGAATTCAGGCAAGATTTGCACGGGAATCCCAAATTGTGCAGTAATCCCAAGTGTGTCCGTGCAAGGCAGCAGCAGGCCTACAAAAACTTTGCCAAGAGCTTCCTCATGGAGCCAGTCCAAGAACCCCGTCTTATGTATGGTCTCCAGTGCACTCAAGCAAAAGTCCAATAAAGCCTCATTTGCTTGGTATTGTTTGCCTCTTTGTGATTTCTATCTTGAATTAAGCAAAATAACTCTGGGCTAATTGGTAATAAGGGACTCGATTCTTTGAGTACACTGTGTGTTGCAGATAGATGCATGTAGTAGGTATTCAGTTAAGTCTTGCTGATTAAAACTTGAGTAGTGTTCAATTAATTCTTGTTTAGACATGATCAAATTAGAAAGCAGATGTTACTAACTCAAAACTTAGAACCATTTTTTGTCCATATAATTGTTTGTACTCATCTATCTATCTATCTCTCTATCTATCTATCTATCTATCTATCTATCTATCTATCCATGCTGGTGATTGAACTCAGTGCCTTGTGCTTGTGAGGCAAGAGCTCTAACCACTGAGCTAAATCCTTAGCCCTACACACACTTATTATTATACAGGTAGTTACTATCATTACTGAACTCCAATAGCACAGTGGTTAGAAATGACTCAGTCACCAAACTTGATTCATTTCAGTCCTAGTTCTGCCTCTCACTGTCTGTGTACCTATAGGCAAGTTCTGTGTGCTTAAAGATTTCTCATCTGCACACTGGAGAGGAAAATATTACCTACTTCATAGTGCTGATGTGAGGACAAACCAAATTCATACATGTGGAATGAGAGGAGAGTGCCTGGCATACGAGAAGCTTTAACAATGTGATTATTCGCTGTCTTCATTTGTTTATACCAAAGTGGAAACAGGCTGAGAAAGGGTCAGTTTCCTCCTTGGTCACCATGCCAGTAAATGCCCCCAGCAGAATTAGCAAGCCAGAAGTAAAAGCAAACGAGAGAAGGTATGAGGCACAGGTTTTGGTTTCTACTATAAAATCACTGGTAACTAAATTAGGGCTAATAAGTCCTTGCCAGACTCCTGCATAAAGTGCTGATGAAGTTCCAATAAGCTAACAGATGTGCACAGTCTTTGGTAACTTAACTATAATGGGGTACCCACTGCTGTTCTATGGGGGAGGGAAGGGCATGGGAATGGAGTGTGGTGGGGCTGGGTGGGGTTCGTGGCTTGGAAGACAGCAAAGAGAATCAGAGACCAGCTACTCACATCCTGACAGCAAAGGAAGGCAGGGATTTAGATGCGTCTCAGCCTACGAAGGTGGGGAGGAAATTGCAGATTCCCTCCTTCTGATTGCCGAGGATCTCACATTATTTACCACAGGATGTCTATGTTTGTACACAATGCTTCCTTCTTACTGGGAACCTGATGGCTCCTCGTGCTACTGGAAGGAGAAGAGGAGCTTCCCAAAGGGGTTCATTTGAAAGCCGAACCCATAAATGCATTCCTGATGGACAAGGAATAACTGGTGTCTTAGCCAACGAGTAGCCCTACCATCACCTCGAAGACGAGTTCTGTGAAACTGGTCCTTTGACGCCTCACAAGAACTCCAGGAGTTGTGAGTGGGGAAGAGAGGATTAATCCTGTCCAGCAGGCGAGTAAATGGAAGCCAAGAAAAGGGAAATGATGTATCCGGGGTCATGGGGTTCATTCTCAGCCAGGGTCCTCAAGATCCTAATACGCTGCTTCCAAATACGCAAGTAGGCGCATAATGCATAGGCCCCTCACGACTTCCGCCACCACTACCACCCATTACAGGACGCCAGTCTGATTGTGGATAGGAGGCACCAGAATTAGAACAATGGAGGAACAATGGAAAACCAGGGTGACTGGGGATCCTTCAGTGTGGAATTTGATGGATTTCCTAGGAAAGCAAATGATCTCTCTCCGAGTTTCTCTCACACGTCCATAGAACAGAAAGGTAATATTGATGGACTCGTATCTGTCCCTTTCCTACCTCTGTCCTTCCGAACAGTGGTTGTAGCTCTCTCTTGAGCTCAGTGGCAGGGACATCAAGGACTTCTGCTGGGAACTCTTGGTCTACACAGGCACAGCGTCCCCGCTTCTGTGCAGAAGTGGGTTTGTGTTACAGTGACTCAGAATGGGGGCTTGTTGCAAGACAGAAGCATGTGTGAGTACAAGTTTGCTACTTATTAGCATGTATTCATTGTTTCTAGGTCTCAGTGTTCTTTTCTGTAAAATAGGGACAATAATAGTGTTCATGTCATGAATTTATACGATTAGAGGAGAATATCTTTTAACTGCTACCACGGGACTTTCCTTTTTAGTAACTAGCAAATTACATAATCCCAGGTCTCCTAAGGAATAAAGGGGAAGTGTAGATAAAATACTACAATATATGAATTTTTAAGTGCATGTCTGTGCTTAATGAGAAAGCAAGTCCTAAAACCTAGATGGTTAAGTATGACCTCACATTTTGGCTTCCCTTGAGACAGAAGCTTATCCAAGTAGCTTGAATTTAACGGTACCTCGGATTCAGATTGAGCCCTCTGACTCACAGTAGGCAGAGTTGAAACTGAGATCTCAGACTAATTTGGAACCCTCAATAAATGGATAGAAGAGAAGAATCATCTTGCCTACTCTGGGAAATAGCTAGAAACTTTGACTCCTTTCTTCTGAATTCTGGGGAGATGAAAGGAAAGTTTTTCTGTCAAAAGTGTTTTTAACCATGACCCTGACCTCCCTCAGATTGGCATTTACATTTATTGTGTCTTTTTAGGAAATTAGCATAAAGTAATCCCCAAATGAAATATCCTTAAGAATTTCCAACACGAAAAACTCAAACACTATATTAATAGATACAACCTCAACCGGGTGGCTTCGAACTACAAAGTCCTGCCAAATACAAGCTCTGGTACAAAAACCCACAAAGCAGGACACCATGAGGGAGAGTCAGCAGACAGCAACAAAAGTAAGATGGGAGTCCTCATTGCTTCAGATAATGGAATTACCAGATGGAGAAAGAAGCACGTTTAAGACAATTACAGACAAAGGAGAAAAGGATAAAACACCAGTAATAAAAAGTTAGCAAAGATACCAGCAGGTAATAAGTAATGAGTAAATGTGAGCTATTGTTTATCTTAGTGTTAGGGTTCTGTTTTCAGTAGATTCAAGAATGGAGGGAAAATAAATCTGAAATGAAGTCCCTGGACTGATCACCTGACACCCAAACACAGCCCTTTGCAAGTAGAGGAACACAAGACTGGAGATCTGATGGATGGAGTGAGATGAGGGCTCACTCTTCCCAGCCTGACTTCCATTCAGATTCCTCAAGTGACCATGCGGAGATTGATCCCCTTTGTTATAGATCACAAATCCAACTTCTCAAGGCCGATGTGAAGAGTACAGTTTTGGGAGCATTCTGAGGCTGGCTGTAAAAGTAATAACCACACAGCATAATTTTTTAACTCAGTTGCCAAAGGGAAAGAGGCGTTAAGGCCCTGGTGTCATGGTGTAGAGCTATCCTTTTGATGTACAGTTCTCAAAGAGGTCAATCTGCTCTGGTTTTAGGATACGTTCTTTTTTGTAAAATCACAGTGTACTAGGGATAGCAAAGGGCTTGTGATTCTTCAGATGGAGACTGGAGAGCCTGGGGAATTGAAATTGGTGTGTGAATGGGGGTACAGTGGGGTGGATAAGGACTCTTGCGTGGGTACAGTGGAACTCCCATCAATCTCTCGTCTTACTGTTCAACATTGAATTCTGCACGAAGTATCCGTGTGGACAAGTCTTGGACCCTACTGTTTACACAGTGTATACTGACAACAGTTAATAAATAAATAAGTAGCTTATTAACTAGCACTGAATAAATGAGGAAGTAATTATCTCCTACAGGAGCAAAGAAGGAAAAGGCATTGCTTTTATTACAGTGTTCAGCCCAGTTCAGTCCTACACAAACAACAGAAAGTAGGTTTTAGCCCACCTCTGGCTGAACTCTGCAGGGCATTGGCCCCAAGGTCAGTCCTGGCTTGAAAAAGAGCCCAGTGTGGAGTGCAAGCGCCTTCATGGTCTAGGAACTTCCTCCCAGTCAGAGTCACCCATCACCGTTCTGTCCTCAGATATGCTTTGAAGCGCTACCTGGAATAATAGTTTTTAACCAACTGGACTGTTAAGGATTCTCAGAGCAAGGTATTTGAAAGTCACTTAACTAGCCAGAAAGCCTTTGGATTATGATGGCGATCAGGCTTATTCCATCAATGTTCCTTCACTAGCAGAGGTCCTGCCTGCCTCCACTTGCATCTGTACTCCATTCGGGATCATCAAAGATGTGTGGATTTCGCTGTCAATACTCCTGATCTGATGGCCAGTTCGTCTCGGGGCAGCTGGTGCCCCACAGATGGCGGGAGCTGGTGAAGCTGGTGGGGTTGAGCCCAGCTGTACCGGCTGGGCAGGGTGTTCCTGCTGGCACAGAGAATAACCGGGCTCATCCTGAAAGACGGTGGCTCCTTCCTTCCATCCCGCTCCCACAGGCCATCGTGGAGGGTGGGCCAGTGCAGGGAGCAGGGGAATGTGAGTCTGTGTCATGGCTTGGAAACATACAAACTTTCATACTTGGGTCAACTCTTTCAGTTTTCTTATCTGTTAAAGGGTGATTTCTGCCTCTCCAACTGTTGTGGGGACCTAGTAATTGAGCAGACTATTTGGCTACCGTAGCTACTCAGTCATAGTGCCTTCTGTCAACCTTGGGCGGGGGATGACACTGATTTAAGCATAAAATACACATAGAACTGGTTCCAAAGCAGGAGGAGCCTTCTTGGGAAGGCAGAAAAGATGAAAACCTGCATCTCTTAAATTTCAATTCTTAATTCCTAGGACCATTCCCTGGAATTTAAAATCCAGGCCATCTAATTACCTCTAAAGTGACCTCCGGGGGAGTAGAGCCAGAGAGTCACCTTCCGCTTCTATGGTGACCAACATACACTGTTATCCTTCAAGCAGTATCAGAGAGGGTACAGCTCCTGTCTTGGCAGAGGAATCAGGGAGATCCCTATAAGCCGGGTGACCTACACAATGACACAGAGATTCAGTGGGCTGGGGACTGAGGAATACACCTTGCAGAAAACATTTCTTGGTGCGTGTGACCAGTTTGTTACAGACATCATGCCATATTCACTTAGCTACTCAGTGTCCAAAGTTAGCTGTGTATGCGTTGTATGTTGCCTTGACTGGAATTGAACCTGGGAAATTTAGCGATCTGTTCAATAGTTTTGATCACTTCTTTTATTTTGTATTATTAGAGGATGAGTATAATCAATAAAAAGTATGTTTCTTTGTATGTATACTATGATGTACCTCAATTTTTCTCTACTTTTGGTCACTTAAATTTTTTCCAAATTGGAAAAAAATGCTTTGTATCCTCTGGAACTTCTGGACATGAACAAATAAACATTTTTAATTTTGTTTTTCTTTGAAAAAAATTGGAAAAAATGCTTAAAAATTGGTTTCTCTTCTTGGCCTCATTGTCAATTTTGATATTATTCTGTTATCAACTGCATCACCAGGCCAAATTCTAGAGTAAGTGTTTCTGTAAGGAAAATGCTTCCATTGGGAAGCTGAGACTATTCTGAGACTGTATGAAACCTCACTGTCTTCTTCTGGTTTATTTCTTCTTATTCTTTATATACACCATTGATCTTACTTCTAGAAGTTTATCTTATCTCTGAGGACAGCAGTGAGGTCACATCACATTTATGAAGCCCATGCCCTTCATGATTTTGCAAAATGCTTTCTGTATTGTAGTCAATAAATGTTAAATGGAATACTTAAAAAATATATTTACTGAGCTCCTTCTGTATGCCAAGCAATGTGCCTGGAACTGGAGGCATAAGGCAGGTTCCTGCTTTCATAGGGCTGAAAGACTAGACAAATAATATCAGACAGTGTGAGTTCCATGAAAAGAAAATAATAAACAGGGTCATAGATTACATCCAGGGTACTGGAAGGGTTAATTTTGATAGGGACCTAGGAAGGGCCTTCTGGGGTGGTTAGTTTGAGAGGATACATGAAAGATTAAAAGGAGGCAGGCATGAAAAAGGATGTAGGGGGAACATACCAGGAAGAGGCAGCACAACGTCTCTGACATAGAAATGAACTGGGGGTGCCGAGGAAAAGGATGGAAAGAATTGCCAGACCACCTAGATGCCCGGAAGAGAGTGGGTGCAGTGGAAAATGCCAGGAGGCTGGAGACATGGAAAATGCAACGTGCAGTTTGGCAAAGTGTTTGGATTCTAATTAATTGAAATGGGAACCTTTGGGAGCTCTTAAGCATGGCAAATCTTGTTCAGGGGAGAGGAGGTGGGCCTTCAGTGTGCTGCCTTAGTTACTTGTTGCTGAGGCAAAATACCCAACATCCAAGGTTATAGGAAGAAAAATTTATTTTAGCTGATAGTTTGTAGAGGTTTCAGTGCATGGTTGGCTGGTTCCGGGGCGGGGAAATATGGCGGAGGAGCGAGGCAGAGGAATCCATGGCAGGGTGGGCAGGAGGCACCAAGCAGCAGGCAGCAGCAGCAGCGAGCCTGCCGTCCCTCTCCCCCTTTATATTCCGTCCAGGCTGCAAGCCTATCGATTGGTGCCAGCCATGCCTAGGGTGGGGCTTCCTTTATCCACAGCCTTAATTCCAGCATCACACCCTTAATCCACATCCCACACCCCCTAATCCAGCCACCTTTGAAACTCCCCACCTAAGAGTGCATGGGACTTTGGGGGTCACCTAGATACAAGCCATTCCCCAGTGTGCCCCGCCCCCATTCTGCTCCTTGGCTAAGCCTGCCCTGAGGTGTGCAGGATGGTTAGACTGCTCTTAATGTGCTCTGACATTTTGTCCACTTGTCCTGGCCTCAGGCTTTTGCTTTGACAAAATGCTATGGCTCATTCAGACCCCGGTTTTAGTAACCTCAACTTTCCAATTAACTTTTCTGTTTTTCCTTGAGCCCAAGTCATTCTGCTCTTCCTGCTTCCCGAGTTTACAGATTTCCAGGGCGTCCTACATTACAGAGATGTAAGGGACAGAGGATCTTGTAGTAAAGAACAGCGTAGTGCTCTCTAGGTACCAGAAGTCAGGAGCCCACGTTGAAGTCCCACCTCTGCAGCCTCAGAAATCATCACTTCGCCTTCTGGTCGACCCTCCATGGACTCAGCTGGGCCTATCTGGCCCAAAGGTCTTTCAAATCACTTTCAACTTTTATGTTTTACTCTGGAGTTCAGCCAGTCTGAGAAAATTTTAAAGCACTAAAAGGTACGAAGCAGATAGACTGTGTGTATGTTTAAGAGCACACAAGTCTCTGGACTGGGTTTAAAACCACTCTTTTCAATTTCGAAACCCCACAAAATCTTTCTCCAGCCCCTGAGCTCTTGGCTTCCGGTAGGCGTATGTTTACAACACCCATATGTTTTCCAGCGAACAACATGAATGTCAGTGTCACTTAACTGGAAACTTGCCTGCGGTTTGTATTTAAAATAAAAGACTTGGAACTAGTTAGCTGCAAATGTAGATCGGCCAAAGCATGAAATATCTCTCCCTGCCTCTTTTTTTCCCCTTACAACTTAACATCTTGTATGAGCAGTATCTATTCATTATACAGTAAAGCTATAGCGATGCAGAGGTAGAAATGAAAGTCTCACATAATTTTCCATTAATAGCTATGGTAAAAAAATTAGGAATATAGTCCTTCCCTTAATTAATTAAATAATTTAGCATACATAAACATACTAAAAATATTTTTTTAATGCTTTTGGTTGGCTGAGTAAGATCTCCAAAGGACCATACCCGAAGGTCTGGAACTTGTTTATTTTTACCTTATTTGGGAAAAGAATCTTTGCAGATATGATCAAATTAAAGATTTTAAATAGAAGAGATTATTCTGAATTTTCCAGGTGAGCTATCAATGCAATGTACATGCATCCTTGTCAGATGAAGGCAGAAGGAAGTTTTTATGCACAGAGACAAGTCATGTGAAGACGGAGCAGTGAGACATTTGAGAAAGTGGCTCTGAAGATGGCAGAGACATGGCCGCAAGCCAAGCAATGGCAGCAGCTACCAGAAGTTGGAAGAGGAAGGGAACAAATTCTCCCCTAGAGCTTCCAGAAGGAGCGCAGGCCTGCCAACGCCTTGGTTTTGGCCCAAGGAAACCCATTTAATTCTAACCACCAGAACTGTGGGAGAATAAATTTCTGTTGTTTTCAGCCATCAAATGTGTGGTGAGTTGTTACTGAAGTCACTGAAAATGATACAATATCCAAAGATTTAAATGAGAGGGATCAGTCCTGTACTGCACTCTTTCAGACCCCCTACTTTTGCTTCCTAGAGGTTAATATATATTTTTTTTTTTTGTGGTACCGGGGATCGAACTCAGGCCCTTGTGCTTGCAAGGCAAGCACTCTAATCACTGAGCTATAAATCCCCAGCCCCGAGGTTAATATTTTAATTTTGGAGTAATTTCTTCTTTAAAAAATCTTCATATGTCCAATTAACATGGATGTATATGCTTCCTGACTTGTTATTTTTGTTTTAAAGTGGATTTATCATTCTCATATCTCCTAAATATACATACACATACACCTATATTGCATATATACACCTATATATGCATATAAACACCCTTCTCTTCGTTATGTCCTCAACTTCCAATATAATGATATAGTTATATAACTATCGAATAAATCTGTGGTCATATTTTATATCATGTATGACAGTGATACAAATTGTACTCACGGCTGTTCTGTACAGTGTGCTAAGTTTATATTTCCCTTCTTGAAAAACTTTTTGTTTTTCCTTAAGTTAATAATTGCCTCAACTTTTTATCTGCCCACTTCCTTTGTATGTATACCACCACAATGGCATTTCCAAAATCTATTCCAGAAACAGAAGATATCTCTCAATACATTCAAATATATTACATAATCTATAATTTTCATTCTACCTCCACCTTGGGTACACCCTTCCTAGATGTCTCCATATTCCTGATGCAATGAGAATTGATTGCTTTCTAGATATGTGGCTCTTGTCATTCTTGAGATTCTTTTCCCTTTTTCTTGTTGAACTGCCAGTTTTGTAGGTCTCTCTCTTCATTGCAGCAAAATGAAGTTTCAACACTATAGCAGATTCTGAAGAGAAGATGCATGTTGTAAAAATACTTCTATTTATTGCATATCTTAATTGTAGGTATGTATAAAAATCTAGGTAAATCACTTTTCCCCAGAGTTTTGAAGACATTTCCCTATTGTCTTCTAGCTTCTGATGCTTTCGTGATTTCTGATCTTGTGTGTAAAATCTTGTTTTTCTTTCTGAGAGTTTTTGGGGCATTGATTTTACCTCATTATTCTGAAATTTCATAATAATTTCACTCATGTGCTGGGCATAAAGCGAATCCTTTAAATTTCAAAATTGACAGCTTTCAATTATAGAAAATGTTCTTACTAGTGCTTGGATAATTTTCTCTAATACATTCAATTTTGGAATTTTCTCTGTCAGACTTTTAACCTTCTGAAGTAATTTTCTAAGATGCTTGTCCTTTCCCAATTATTTTTCATGATGTCTTTTGATTCTACTATCAAACCTAGGGCTTCCTGCATGCTAGGCAAGGGCCCTACCACTGAGCTACATCTCCAGTGCAAAACTTTATTATTTTTAAAGCTCCTCTTAAGAAATCATGCAATTCTGATTTCATGGACTCAGTATTTTTTCATAGCTCTCTGAGAATACATTTGGGAGGTTCCCCTCATAGTTTTCCCTTTCTTCTTTCTGTGTTGTCTCTGTTTTCCACAGGTTCCCTCATCTTGTGTATCTGTTTTTCAGTTAGAGGTATTACTTCAGTGTTTCGATATGTGGCACCTTTCCCATTCAGCAGTGAAGCACTTAGAAGATGAGTAGCCTCGTGGGTATGTGTGGGGCCTGCTCACTGCTGAATTCTGCTACAAAGCTCTGTGGGCATCAGGACACTCATCTGTCAGTATCCACAAGACTTCTCCCTCTAGTGGGTCAATTTGCTTGCCTTCCAATCTCCTGTTAAAGGGCTAGATGCTTTCTCTTTCCTGCTTCCCAGTGTTTTGTACAGTAATCTGCACCCCCCAATCTTCCCAACTGTGCATGATATTCCTGAGTTCTAAATTCTCTGGTACAATTTCTCCAAAGAGTAAACCTCCAGGTTCCTGCTGGGGAGGGGAGGGAAGTTGCCTGGTTGCCTGGAAGAGAGAGATAATGTAGGGAGTTAATTGCTTCTTTTACAGAGTTTCAACTAATCCTTGACTTTTCAGCTCCAACTATGAAGGTTTAGTATACTTTTGGAGACATCTATTGCCTGAACTTCCAGGGTGTTTACAAAGCTCCAGAATGGAAATTGGTTGGCTTCTTTTTGTATCCACCTAGCAACCTCATGGACATTTTATTTCAGCTTTTTCTGAAGTGCAAAGTTAAATTTTACTTATCCATCTGTTTTCTAGCACCCAACATTCTCTTGATACTTCTGTGTTTTGTTTTGTTTTTTTTTCTTTTCTGGTCTTTGTCTTCATGGATGCATGCCTTTTAAAAATTGTCTTCACACTCATTTTAGTGGGGTTTTGGATCAGAGCAGAGGAAAACACCTGTCATATTGCCCACGTTTTACAAGAACCTGTTTCCTGCCAGGGGTGGTGGCACATTCCTGTAATCTGAGTACTTGGGAGGCTGAAGCAAGAGAATTGCTGTGAGTTTGAGGCCTGCTTGAGCTACATAGTGAGTTCAAGGCCAGCCTGAACTACACAGCGAGACTTTGTCTCAAAAAACAAGAAAAAAAAATAAAAGAACCTCCCTCTTGCCTTCTACTTTTCTGGCTCTGAACTCAAGATGTCCTTGTCTGAATTTGTGCCTCAAAACTTCTTTCCAAGTGCAGACAGGTGGCCATTCCTTCTGTTTCCCGTTGGATGTAGAGCAGGGAAATCTCTCTCTAGCCATACTGTGCTGCCCCCATCTGCATCAACAATCCTTTCTGTTTCCTCTCACAATCTCCTTGAATATTTTGGATAGAAGAACTCCCTTCTTCTACATTTTCAGGATCATATTTAATGATCTTTTAGCCTCTCTAGCTTCCCTCCTGAACCAAGCAAGACACCTGTTTCAGAAGTGTCTGATTTGACTCATTGTTTACCACCCCTAATTTTAATGTCCAATGTCCCATTTTTGACTTTCTGCCTGTGCCTCCATGGAACCAACCAGGAGGCTTTAGCATAGACAGAACAAAAGTGGAAAGAAGAAGGAAGTGTTTCCATTTTGGAGGTGTTCCAGTCTTCATCATTGCCTTTGGACATTGGTCTCTAGTGTGTTCAGCCTTCCGGTGCTGACTCTTTGGCCTTCTGAACTAGAGTCACACCCATGACTCTACAGTGAATTTTTAGGCGAAGGCTACTGCTGCTAGATTCTCTGGCTCTCCAGTGCACAATGGCCATCTACTTCTGATCCCACAGATAGCTATTGTGACTTCTGCTTCTGTAAGCTTACTTAATAAATATCCCCCCTCTACACACACACACACACGCACACACACACACTCTCTCTCTCTGTCTCTCTCCTCCCTCTCTCTCTCTCTCTCTCTCTCTCTCTCTCTCTCTCTCTCTCTCTCTCTATATATATATATATATATATATATATATAGTGTGAAAAGTAGGGTCGTTGCTGTGACTGTACCTGAACATGTGGTCCCAAAGCCTTCAGAATTGATCCATGGATGGAGTTTGGAAAGGCTTGGAGATACTGGCTTGAATAGCCCTGGGATGCTGTAAACCAAGCTTGATGGGACATTTTTGTTGGCTTTCAAGGACTAGAATACTGATAATAATACATACTGTAGTAGCCAGACTCAGGAGATTTCAGTTGGTAACAAGGACTCCTTAGCAGTTGGAGTACAGGTCATATGTGTTACACTCTGGCAGAAATTTTGTCTTCACTTTGCCGAGCTCCTGAGACTTTGCAAGAGACTGAAATTAACAGCAGTAGACTAAATAATTTGGCAGAGGAAATATCAAGGCAGCCCAACATTCAGACTGTGCATGGGTACTTCTGGCTGCTTTCAGCCACATTCACAGTGAGAATTATGACCAAAAAGTCCCATTTGGAAAGTTTTTGGTTTCACCAGAAAGGAAGTAACATACAAAGTTGAGGCAAAGTAGAGTACGGTTGCTGAAAAGACTAGCATTAAAAAGAAGCCAAGTACTTCAAATCAGGACAACAGAAAAAAAATGACTTGAAGGCATCTCAGGAATCAGCAAGACTCCATCCTGTGCAGGTTCAAGGATGTAAAACTAAACTTTTACTTAAGAAAAGAAGCCTAGGCCCCCTGCTCAAGAAGGGCCACCAGGGTGTTGGTTTCCTGGGACTTATATCACAATAATCAGCCATTCAGGCACTCAGAGTCCTCTGCAGCCATGATCCAAAGAGATCTGGCTATTGCCAGACCTTAGTGTCATCCACATGGTGTTGGTTTTACAGGCATAAAACATTTAGGAGGCTGAGTGTGGTAGCACACACCTGCAGTCCCAGAACTCAAGAGACTGAGGCAGGAGGATCACTGTGAATTTGAGGCCAGCCTGGGCTACATAGTGAGTACAAGTCCAGCCTGAACTACAAAATGAGACCCTGTTTCAAAAACAAAAAAACAAACAGTAAAACAACATTCAGAAGTTGTAGCTTCCATTCAGATTTCAGAAAGCCTGTGAGGCCAGACAGTGTGCTCATGAAAGAGCAGTGCATGAAGCTGTGATAGTTTAGTCAAAAGTGCAGCAGAGACCTTGGAAAGCTGGAGATGTCAGAAACGTGGAACATTTGCTGAGGAAAGATGCAGGCAGTGAGCAGAACCACTCCAAAAGAGAAACTATGAGGGTTGCTCCCAGCAATGCCATAGGAAGACTGCCCAAGCCCTACGAAGTTCCCATTTTAGCATAACCTGTGCTAGGTGCTGGACACAGAACTGCAGGATTTAAAGTTTGCTCTGCCAGGTTTCAATCTTGCTTTGGTCTGATTCCTTTCTATCTCCATACTTCTCTCTTT
This sequence comes from Hystrix cristata, assembly GCA_004026905.1. Lineage (NCBI taxonomy): Eukaryota > Metazoa > Chordata > Mammalia > Rodentia > Hystricidae > Hystrix > Hystrix cristata. The sequence goes on along the minus strand of PVJO010003328.1, from coordinate 98,227 downwards.
TGGAATGGGAATATTTACTCTGTGTACATGTATTTGGAAATGTTTAACTTTCTTTTTGACTTTTACAGAGATCAAGAGCTAAGAGTTTGCCTTGGGTCTCAGAGGAGATTTGGGACTTGGACTTTTTGGCAATGCTACGACTGCTAAGAATTTGGTGACTTATAGAGATGGGCGAAATGCATTTTGCATAATGAGATGGACATAAGTTTTTTGGGAGCAAGGTCTGTAATGTTATGGTTTAGATTTAGCATGTCGTACTCGCTTTGGCAGCACATATACTAAAATTGGAACGATATAGATTTAGAATGTCCCCCAGAAGTCTCATGTGTTTTTAGAGGTGAGGCTTTTGGAAGGTGATAGGATTATGGCGGCACTATAGGACTTGTTAGAAAGTGGTGCCTGGTTGGAGGTGGGTCACTGGGGACATGACCTGGAAGGATATACCTTTACTGCCTTGGAACCGGCTGACTGTGGGCTAAATTGTTTAAAAGTTATGAATAAAAATAAGTCTTTACTCTTTTAAGTTGTGGGTGTGTCAGGTATTTTGTCCTCTGTGTGTGTGTGTGTGCGCGTGCGCGCGTGCGCGTGTGTGTGTAGCCTATTCAAGTGGCTGTTGGCAGAATCCAATTTCTCCTTGACTGAAGAACTTTTGCAGTTCTAGTCTTGAGAACCTCTCCATAAAGTGACAGTGTAATACTTAGTCATTTTCTGAGAGAAAGACCAAAAGAGAATAAGCAACAATTTGTAGTCTTGTATGACATGATTTGAAAGTGATACTCCATCATGTTTGTGAAATTAATTAGGAACATGTCACTAGGTCTAACCCACAGAAGAAAGGAGGAGATTCCACAAAGGGATGCATACCAGAAGGCTGGTCACCTGGGGCCACCTTGGAAAGCTGCTATATTTTAGTTTCCTAGGGCTGCCATATCACAGATTGGGTATCTTAAAGAAACATAAATTTATTCTTTCATAATTTTGAAAGCTAGAATTCCAAACTCAAATTTTAGCAAGACCATGCTCTCTCTGAAGGTTCCAAGGTAGAATCCTTCTTTGCCTCTTCCCAGCATCTGATACTCTTGGCATTCCTTAGCTTATAGCTACAAAAGTCCGATCTCTCCTCCACCACGTGGTGTTCTTGCCATGTGTCTCTGTCTTCACATGACATTCACCTCTTCTTGTGTGTGTGTCCAAATTTCCTTCCTCTTATAAACGTATCAGTAATACTGAATGTAGGACTCACTCTAATCCAGTATGATTTCTTCTTAATTGATTACACATCCAGACTCTATCTCCAAATAAGGTCCACAGGTTCCAAGTAGACATGAATTGGGGGAGGAGGCACTATTCAGTCCAGAACAGCTGCAAACTACAGTGTCTAATTCTGTCCCCTTCCGTTCTCAACAATGGATTTACTTCATAGACCCTTTTCTGACTTCTCGTTGCTCTTCAGCCCAAATTTGGCACTGAAATGATGTGATTATTTGCCACCTGATACTGCTGCCTCTTAGTAGATCAGCTCAGCTTGAAGACCATCTTCGCTCAAGCTAATCTTGGGATTTTTAGTGCAAAACAATTAATACATTTGTTTCCTATGATCCTTTGAGAGCTGGACAATACTGCTGCTGCAAACAGAGCTTTAAGGGGCTTAGTAGCTTGTTGCTTATGTCTTTTCGACCTTAAAGTCAATTATTTTTTATCTCCTTTCTCTTTCTATATATCTGAACCTGCGACACATTCCTTTAACAGACTGTGTCTCACTAAAGCATTAGTCCTCTTGGCAGGGGGTCCTGTGTCTTCTTAGTGCGGAAAGCTGGTATAGAAATATGTAAAAATTTCTTAGTGGACGACATGTTGTTTTAACAAAATTTTTACAATGGCCCCTTCACCTCAACTTCCTACAGGGGATATTTGTCAGTATCTTTTCAAAAAAATTGAAGAGACACCATCACTAAACCACCAATTCACAGTAATACCCCTACATACACTTAATATACTTAAATCACTTACTTAAAAGAACACAATAAAGCTTCTAAAAGGATATTCATGATAGCATTCTTTGTGTGTAATGGCAAAATTTGGAAGCAACACAAATGCTTTTCAGTAGTGGAATGGATAAATAAATGGCAGTATATTCCTAAAATGGAGTATTACACAACAATTAAAGAGACCAGATCCATATGAGTGTATAAAAATAGATCCCAAAAAACAATACCAAGTGAAAAAGCAGCAAATTACAAAGCATCGCATACTGAATGGTTGCATTTTGTGTTAAATAAAACACAGCAAACAACAATGCATTATGTTTATGGATATGTATATGTGCAGTAAAAGTTTAAAAACCATGAACAGGAAGGAACCTAACCAAATTCGTGGGTTTTAATTGCCATTAGATAGGGAGGGCCTAGGAGAATAAGACTGAAGAGGGAGAAAGAAGAGGGTTTAACTTCATCTGAACTATTTCCTTCACATACTTTTTTAGAAACCAAACAAAACAAATAAATGTTCCTGTTTCACAGTATTTGTTATGTAAGTTTTGATGAGTTTCTGAATCTTTAAACTTTTAAAACTAATTAAGTGAGAAGAATGAGGACACGGCCCTGATTTGCAAAGACTAAATTCCCACAGGAACGTGGGTTGTGCGGGCCATGACTTGCAGGGCCATTGGTGGGATTGTGATGCCCCCACCACTGGGACAGGTACAGAGCATATGAACAGGGGTGGGTGGAGAACATTTAGGACCTGGGTTACGAGTAAGCTGTGGGGTCTTTGATATTTTCAGTTAATCTAGTTACTAAATTTCTATGGGCCATTGGAAGGAGATGCAGAAAATCCTTAGGCCTGGAGCAAAAAGGAACTGATTCCAAGTATGTTTCCCACTCTGGTTTACACAAAGCCTGACTAATTTGAATCACTAGTCCTGAATTTCTGTGGGATGTCACTGTGCCCTTTCAATGGTATTCTCCATTCCTTTCAGTAACCTTCTTTAGCGACTATCACCTCCTTGTCATCAAAGCAGCCGTATCCAAAATAAGGCCCTGTCTCTACCAGGCAGCACCAGAAAAGAGCCAAATCAGGGTGCTCTTGTAGTTTGTAGCTCAGTGGTAGAGCATTTGCATACTATGCACGAGGCCCTGGGTTAGATCCCCAGCACTGAAAAACAGAAAAATAAAATCATGAAGACATCTTGTAGATACAGAAACGAAGTGGCTTGGAGGGCCTAGAACATCCCACCTGGACTAATCAACTCCATTGGAGCCCAGATCCTTTACCACATGTCCCTACTTCTTCTAATTTGCTTGACTGTTCAAGCCAGAAACTCTGAATTAGCACACCTTTATCCTTTGTCATATACAGTCAATCAATTAATCACTAAATACCACCCAATCTTCCTTCTAAGCCCCTGCCAAACAGGCTGGGGATTTAGCTCAGTGGGTAGAGTGCTTGCCTTCCAAACACAAGGCCCTGAGTTCGATCCCTGGCACCAAAAAAAGAAAACAAAATAAACACCTGCCAAAGTCTTCCAAGCATCTCCATTTCGACTGTTACCATCACAGGTCAGGCCTGAAGAGCTTATTTAGACCACAGTCACAACTTTAACTGGTTCTTCTTGCAACTTCCCCACTTTCAATCCACTATAACCAGAGTGATCTTTCACAATCAAGTCTGATTATTTCCCTCCACTCCTTAAAACTTTCAATGGTTTCTCATTCCTTTTGGAGAAATATGATCTTCACTAACTTTCCAGGGTTTCTGGCCTTTAGCTTCCTCTCGACCTCCATCCCTGTGCTTCAGTCACACTGCAATCCGTGTGTCCCTTTTGAAGAGCCTACATGCGGGGGACCTCTCCTACACGCCTCACCCCACGTTAGGCTCTAAGAGCTGGATTTACGCTATTTCCCAACGCACGCTTTAATGATCTCTCCTTGACCTTGGGGTGTACTTACGATGTCAGCTCCCCATGTTTGCCACCCTTTGAAGTCCAGCTCAAATGCCACCTTCTAAAGCTGGCTGCCATGGTTGCCTCTCCTGCTCTCAACACACACTCAGAATTATTCTCTCTCTTCTGTCTTTGAATGCCATCTGCTTGATTCTCTTCCTTAATCAATCTGTTCTTCCTCCAGGGTCAGAAAGAGAAGGAATAATGGCTTACTCCGGATCTCTAACTGAACAAGGCACTTCTGTATAGCAGGCGCTCAATAAAGATGAACTGAGTTTAATAGCATTGATGGGCTAGAAATAGTTGTAGGGTGTGAAGGAATTGCACTTACGAAAGATGCTGTGCTTTCCAACTTTCCTAAAGAAGCTCCGTGGCTCACCTTTAAATTCCTTTAAACTTAAAAACCTCTGTCAACCATTTTCCTTGGATCATTTAGACAGATGCACTAATAATGATGATTTAAAGTGAGACTTTAGTGTCAGCGCCTCATTCACACTTCAAAAAATGTGTATTCAGAGGCACACAAAAGGGGTGTAATTACCATTTCAGGAAAATATGTTAATTTGATGCAATGCATTATTGCTTTGACAGCTTTCGGGCCTTGGATCAAATGATTGTGAAAATGGATATTAATGGAGAAAAACACACTTTTCTTCCTGCTCAAAATGCAGGTAGTAAACAAAGGTAAATAGAGCAGGGGCCTGCTGCAGCGGGGGACAAGGCTGGAGTGTTCAAGGCTGTTAGCACACTAAGGCTGGCAAATGTGCAGTTGCCGATAACGTTTCTAAGTACCTGCACCTTTCTGGGAGGTTTCTCCACTCACCGAGAGTATTACAAATCCAATCAAAGAGGGAGCGATGGGAGCAGGCTATAATGCTGTCTCTCTACTCTGGGAAGACTCAAATGCCCTGTCCACACTGAAGCTGGGGTGCCCTGACTGAATACCTGAGACTCCCAAGGCTGCTGGCCTCCCCTAAGATCTATTTAAAGACCAATATGGCTCTTCTTCCATCTTCCACCAAAGGACAAGAGCTGACCCTGCCTGGACCTCAGAGGACCAAGTGGTCTACTCTAAACTGAGAGGGTATGAGATCTCCCCAAGTCACTGGCAATTCCTTTCTAGAATGTAGGTGTATTAGCTTTCCATGGCCATAACAAGATGCCTGAGGCCGTGTACTTTACAAAGAAAAGAAGTTCACTTCACTCAGTTTGGGAGGCTGAAAACCAAAGATTGGGAGGCCCCATCAGTTCTGCCTCTGAAGAGAGCACTCTTGACTAGGTCGCAACAGGCTGGATGGTGTCACAGGAGGATTGTGTGCAAGACGAAAGATCACATGTTGAGGGGTGGGTCGGGGAGGGGGAAGAGAGGGGGAAGACAGAGAGGGAGAGAGAGGGGGAGAGAGAGAGAGAGAGAATGTTTATAACAACCCCCTCAGAGGAATTAACCACATTCCATGAGAACTACATCAATTTCACCTAAGAGTGATACTCTCCAATGAGGGAATCCCTGCCCACTAGGCCCCACCCATTAAAGATTCCACTGCCTGTCACATTAGTACACATGAACCCTCGAAGGACCCACTCAAACCCCAGCAATACATAATTCTCCCTACCTCCAAGGGAGTTTGTGAGAATAAATGGGGGTAATGGACATAAAAGGCTTAGCTTAGTGAAGGTGCTTAATAAATGGTAGTTCTTCTTCTAGTTATTACACTATCATCTTATTATCCTAGGGAGTAAGCTGATTAAAAATAATTATCAAAAGTGGTGATAAAGTGATTCAGGCTTTAAAAAACTACCCAGAGACTTCGTGAAACTCAGCTCCTACCATCTCGAGAGGAGCGTCTGTTTGTAGAAAAAGCAGTTGACATGCACACCTCTCTTGGCTCCTGGGCAGAGACTGAAAGGATGGGGGAGAAGCCAGGAGATGGAGCCCTTTCCCTCAGCTGCCAGGTCTCTGAGTGATCTGGAAGTAAAAGGAATTGCCCTTGTAGTGGACACCTTCTGCCCCACTTCAACAACTTCCAGGTGAGTGCAAAATCCTGGGACTGGAATATTCCCAGCTGGAGCAGAGCTATAGGATGGGGATGACTTAGTCTAAATCCACTGGAAACATCCCCGTAAGGAGAATCCTGGGAAGCTTCTGCCTCCCTGACATGGTACTGCAGAGTGAAGGGGTGAAGGAATCCTGTTCGCTTCAAGGGGCAGGAGATGGGGGCAGAGGAATAAAGACACAGGTGTCTGCTCAGCAGACACAGCACCTGAGGCTCGGTTTCCTTCTTTTTTTCTGCCTCATGGAAACATGTGCTGATGCACACAGGAGTCAGCTAGCCTCTGTCAGGGGTAAGAGGGTCACCAAGAGCTAGGGGCAGAGATGCCCAAGCATGCCCTCTGTCACTGAGGTCCGGGGCACCTGTAGAAACCCGGAGGGAGAACTTTAGCTGGCAATAGTACAAGGCAGGCTGCCCGAGGGCATCTTGGTGGAGGGATAGTCACCAATCCCGGAGCCCAGGCTGCCTGGCTGTCCTGTGGCTGGGCTGAGTCCACCGGTGAGATTCCACCGACCCTGATGAGAGGGCCCATAGTAATGCAGTACAGCCAGGGAATGGAGGAGAAGTCAGACCTTTACATGGTGGGAGGGACCACGACAAGGTGACAGACCAGGCCTATGCCCCCAGATTGCAACTGAAGTATAGACAAAAGCGGTTGACTCTACGGGCAAAGCATGGAGAATGGCAGTGAAGATAAACTAGAGAAGGCTTAGTGCCCAGAACCATAAGGAACAGCCTGATAAGTCAGGACCCAGGGGCTTAGGAAGGATGCTAGGTCTGCCTCGCAGGGTGCCCTGGCCACCCACTTGGTCCCAAACCCTTGACTGCCCGCCCAGAGCATGGCTGCTGCTAGCACACAGGGCACACAGGCCTCCTTCCTGCCGATGAGAAGAGAGTGCCCCTGCTCAAGAAGTTTGCTTGGCATCTCTCAGCAACTTGTCATAATCCATTGATTTTGTTAAACCAGACATTTTGCTGCCCCCTGCTAGAAGACCGTCAACGACGTGAGAGGTGGTTTCCACGGCGGTGAGTGAAACTTCCAGCAAGTGCCGGGGAGCTGGAGTTAGTTGAGGGGCCACAATAAAACATGGAGTCGTGGCCGTGAGTTTGGGTGTGCGGGGAGACGACTGGCTTCCTAAATAGCCCAGAGCCGGGGGAGCTTCAGTTCTATTGTTCACGTGGCCCAAACTTCTAACTCACTCTTTCAAAGGATCTTTACCGCACAACCAAAAAAGACACAGCATCCAGTTACGTCAAGGGAGACTTTCAGAAGGAGAACCGTTGCCCAGCATAGCTTGTATTGTTCTATAAATACACCAAAGAAAGTAAGTGGAATCTCTTGGAACTGAATTAATAAGGCAGCAGGCTTTGAGTTTTCTCTGATGCCATTAAATGCGGTGATAAAACAACAGTCAATTTCTATGTCTGTCTCCAGTTTCCAAATGTTTTAATATTCACAGGATCATTTTATTTACAGAATAATTCTTTGTGAAGGCAGAGTGGGTATGAGCTTTATTTTGCAAATGAAGAAACTACAAGGCAAAGGTTTTTGTGACTTTATGCCTTGTGTTTACTAGAGATTCATGAATACACAGCTCCATTAAGTGTATCAGACATTTAGTCTTAGTAGATTGAGCAACGGGTCCTGAGCACTCAAGAGTAACATTATGGCATGAAAAATAATGGAAAAATACAAATGAATAGGGGCTGGGGATTTAGCTCAGTGGTTAGAGTGCTTGCCTTGCAAGCACAAGGCCCTGAGTTTGATCCCCAGCACCCAAAAAAAAAGTACAAATGAATAGACAGAAATGTTAAGTTACAGCAATGATGAACTATCCCAATGGACCATGTTGACCTCATCTGGGATAATTTAGCGGGTCTCAGGGCTTCAGTAAACAACCAACACAGACCAACATCAGAATGCTTCCCATGACTCTAGCTGGAGTAGATGGAAAGGAAGGTGGAAAGAAGGGAGATCGCAGAGTAATGTACATGCTTGGGTTCTTGGCTTTCACTTAGCATGCAGTAGAAAGGGTATGGGTTTCATAGTCAGTGTCTGGTCCCGTAAGCTGTGAGATCCTGACCAACTAGCTGGCTCTTAACCATCCTCCTGGCTCTTAACTGACCCAGCTGTTTAATGGGGCAAATACTATTTACTTCAGTAATTCATGCCGAACACAATGTGCACTGTTCTGAAAAAAATAATTTAAAAAGCAGCAATAAAATAACCTTGCTATTCTACTCCTTAGGACATGGCTAAGGGCATGATTCAGTCCAGCCATTTCTCAGCAGTAGACAGTGCTGATCCCACGGTGTTGCTTAGGATTTAGAAGCAAAGAAAAGTGAAAAGTTCGCTGTCCAACTTGCTGCTTACCTGGACCTGTGTCTGGGTCTCTGTTTCCTGAGTTTGTTCAATCATTCGTTCAGCTATTGACATTCATTCATGTTTTCACTCAGTGTGGTGGACATTGCTGATGCCCATCGGGAATTTTGGTTCTCTCTTTTCAGGCATACACCCTTTGGAGTTGGGCATCACCACTGACCTTGTTTTAGACAATGACCTATGAACAGAAGTGGTATGTGTGGCTTCTGGGTAAAATAATTTAACGATCACTGCTGCATTCTCCACGCTCTTTCTCCCGGCCCGCAGCAAACCCCAGAGCCTGTGTTTGAGGAGGTGGCTCCATACGATGATGGCTCCTCTGTCAGCCTGGGTCCCTGAGTCGCGTTCATGAGTGATCTCTCGCTAATGAACAGTCTCCTCCAGCTCGTATGAGACGGACAGCACCAGTGAGAAATACACCTTTGATGTTTTCACCATTGATATTTAGTCATTACTTGTTACTATCCCATACTCATAATTATCTGACTAACACACTCCATAGTTCATTATTTAACAAATTTTTAATACCTCACAAAAGCTGTACCCACTAGGTACCAGGGATTCATAGGACAGCACAAACCCAGTCCCTGATCTCACAGAGGTAAGCTCCGTTGGAAGGCACACAGACAAACAAATTCATAGATGTGTATTTTGGGGGACAATGCAACAAGGAAAAAAAGAGCAGGTTGAGAGGCATGGTTAAAGCTACTTTGGACACCGCTCAGAGAGGAGAAGTTACACTTGACCAGAGACATAGATAAAGGAAGGGGGTGGAAAATCCAGATATGTGGGGAGGAAACATGCTGGAGAGAGCAAAGCTGAGGTGCTGACATGGTGGGAGCAGCCAGGTCAGTGTGGTGATGTCACAGTAAGTGGGTGAGAAGGCAGAAGACGAGGCCGCATCAAAACTCATCTCCAGGAAAGTGAAAAGGCAAATCACAGCCCTGAGGGAAGCATTTATAATCATATTCAACAAAGAACTCATATTCAGAATATAAAAAGAACTCTTACAAATCAATAAGAAAAAGACAACCTAATTTTACCAATGGGCAAAAACTTTGAACAGGCAATGTACAAAAGACAATATTCCAATACCCAATAAGCCAATAAAAGAGTTCAACCTTGTTTTTCTTCAGGAAAATGGGATTTTGAAACAAAATGAGATATCATTATATACTCCAAGAATGGCCAAAAAAAACCCCTGAAAAATACCAAGTATGTGCAAGAGTATACTGTAAATAAAACTCAGCTTTTGCTAGTAAGAGTGTAAAAGCACATTGGAAAACTATAATGAAAATAAACATACCCTATTAACCAGAAATTCTATTCCTAGCTACATGTCCAGGAGAAAAATTCATATATCCCACAGCTGAAAACAAGACAAATGTCCATCAACAGAAAAATACATAAATCAGTTGCTTTAGATAGTGTGGTTTATTCATACAGTGGAAGACCTTACAGCAGTCTAAATAAAATGTATTGACACAAGAAGGTGAATCTCAAAAATTATCTAGACACTCAGTAGTCCATACTGTATGATTCCATGTGGATGACAGTCAAGAACAGACAGAATGGATCCAGTGATGAGCATCAGGCTGGGTGTTAACCCAGCAAGAGGTGGGTATTAATTGTGGAGGGACAAAAAAGACATTTCCAGGTGGCAGAAATATTCACTTTGTTTCTGGGAGTGGTTATCTGTGTACTTACTCTGTTGAGCCACACAAACCACTCACTCAAGATGTGTGTCTTCTACTGTAAGTAAATTGTGAGTCAACTGAGAAGGATCACAGAGAGAGAGATGAGATTTGCCAGTCAGAAGAGAGTTGGATCTTGCAGGCATTCACAAGTCATGGGAAGGACTTTGGATTTCTTTCTAAAGAAGGTAAGAAACTGCTAGAAGTTTCTGAGCAGAACAGAGCTGTGATTGGACTTAGTTCTGGAAAGGATGATTTTGTCTGCTGTGTAGATGGGCAAAGGATGTAAGCAGAAGAGCCAGGATTGCTGAAGGTGACTTAGTCCTGAGTGTGGAAGGAAAAGGATTGGATGCTGGGTGTTGCAAGTGGAGAGGACAGGACTGAGTAGATGGGAAGTCTATGAGAAGGGCAGAGTGAGATGCTGACTTTGGTCTACATCTGGCAGAAAAACAGCTGGCAATTACTGGGATGAGAGACACCAAAGGAGAAGCAGTTTGGGGATGAGGGGGGTTAACAATTTGATTACGAACATGATGCATTTGAGATGCTTACAAATACACAATGGAATATGAAATATTAAAGACTATTTGTTAATTGAGTTCAGATTTGTAAGTAGCAAGTATCAATACTCACCAACTCCAGGAGGTTTAATTTTTTTTTAATTGACATAAAGGGGATTGGGGATTTAGCTCAAGTGGTAGAGTGCTAATCCAGCAAGTGCAAGGCCCTGAGTTCCATCCCCAGCACCCACCAAGAAAAAAAAAATTGACACAAAGTAATTGGACATATCTATAGGGTACTGTGTGACATTGCAACACAGAAGTATACAATGTACACAAAGTAATGATCATCCTCCCCACTACATATTTTGAAACAGACAGTTGTTGGCAACCATAATTACCTTATTGCACTGTAGAACATCAGAAGTTATTCCTTCTGTCTAACTGTACCCCACAGAAAACAAATAAATCTTAGAGCTGTTCCAGCCGTAATGGTTGTCCTAACATTTATCAGACTGAACATTCATGCTGCCGATACAGAAAACACAGCTGAGACTTGAAAGATAGGTTGGCACCATGAGCTTGTCACAACCCCCTTCCTGGATCCTCACTCTGCCTCACCGCTGTGGGTCCCCTGGCTTGGCCCAGCACCAGCCCCTCTGCCTGCGTGGTCCCTGCTTTGCGCTGACATTGATGTCCCGCTGCTCCTGCCTCTCAGGCAAAAGAGGGCAGCCAGGCCTGCAGGTGCCCTGACCGTCAGCACAAATAGCCTCTGCACCCCGCGCTGAATAAAAATGTCAGGGAGCAGCGGAGGATGTGGAGAGGGAAAATGTCATTTTGGTAAAGGCTTCAACTAAAAGGAAGAAAAGCCCTAGTGGCAATATTAAACATTCAGGTTTCAAGCTTATTAAGAGGTTTCATACAGGGCATTAGTCAGAATGGCCTGATTTTCCATCCCAGCTCTGCCACTTGCTAGCTGTTGTGATCTCCCAGATGTTAATTCTCATTTCTAATACCAACTTCTGCACTTTTAAATTGTCTTAGAAGTAAGGTGAATCACGGGCGAGATCAAATGGGGTACAGATGGAACCTTCCATGATTTACGGGCGATGGCAAACACTCAGAGAACAACTGCATCCTTTCTTCTATTCCAACCCCATGCCAGGTTTCCTCGGAAATGGATGCCATTGCATAGTGTTAATATTAGGAAATCGCTACTGGGGGGGTCTTTATTATTACTTCGTTAACCCAGGATCCTGCCCAAACACTCCCTGGGGCTCCCAGGTGTGTCTCCCGAGGCTGCCCAAGTGCCAGAGCATTGGCTTCCGCTCTGACCCTGCACTGACCCCAGGACGCTGCGAGAGGACAGCACAGATCCAGGGCAACAGTTTCTTGTCCCAGAGCAAAATACAGGACAAACCATGGTGCATTCTCCCGAGATCCCCAAAGCGGGGCACCCTGCAATGCCAGAAGGCTGCGTGTCCTGCACTGAGTCGCCTGTCTCAGTGCTCTCACTCTCCCATACTGAAAATGGATTCACCCTGTAACACGTAAGTTAACTGATAGCAGGCAGAGACTGTGCCACTTTGGGGCCTCTTATTTGCTTTTCTTTTTTTTTCTTTTTCTTTTTTTCTTTTTGTGTTACTGGGGACTGAACCCAGGGCCTTAGCACTGAGCTATATCTCCAGCCCCTTTTTACAGTATTTTATTTTTATTTTGAGACAGGTCTTACTGAGTCAACCAGGCTGGGCTTGAACTCAGCGATCCCCCTGCCTCAGCTTCCCAGGGTGCTGGGTTTAGATTACAGGCACGCACCCCTACACCTGGCTGCAGTTTGCATTTTGTACTTTTAGGATGTCCAAGTCACCATGTAGAAAATTGGCCAAAGCTTCTGAAGAGACGTTGGGACGCCATGTAGAAAGGTCTTGAAATTACAAAGAGACAGATACAGGGAGAGAGAGAGCCAGCTATCTTAGCATCCCGGGTGCTACGTGACTGACCTCAGTCGAATAGGAGACGCAAACAAATCCGGCAGAAGAACAACCCAGCAGAGCCCAGTCACTCATGGAACCATGCAGCACCATGAAAAGGTGGTGGTTTTGATACAGCAATAAGGAGAGAGATGCGGGCAGCCTGCTTTTCCTTCTGTGTTCAGTTTGCCAGGGTCCCTGCTGCCATGACACACTCTTGCAAGATCTATAGGGCACCAGGTGGGGAGCAGGAACAGAGACACTATGCTGTCCTCATTTCATCTTTCCCCCAATATTTCATTCTAAAGATTTGACCCTTTTTTCTACTTCGGACAATGTAACAGGTGCAGCCTGGTCCACGGTTTCTTGTAGACTCCCAGGCCAACCTCAAGCCAGGACGCCCTGCTTTACAACAATTAAATAAGAGAAATCCAAGTGTGGAGTCATCTCCTTGGTCCTACAATGATTTGGAAAGGTGGGGTCTCCTTATGAGGTCACTATTCATCACCTCAGAGCAGGCAGAAGGCTGAGGGACCCCGGGCTGTGAGCATTCTCAAATGCACCAATACTTTTTGAAGGATAATTAAATAATACATCTTGCTTGCCTGCCTGCTACTAATTGAAAAATTGTTCTGATTCATAAATGCAATTTTATTTAAAAGAATCACCGAATCTCTAAGGAGCCTCTTGTCATTATGTATTCTCTCAAACAAAGAATACTAACATCAACCACAAAGGGAAACCTATAAGATATTTTGCCCTCGCAAATACTCCTCCTACTTAAAAATACTATAGTAGAAAGCCTTGATCTGACCCAGCTCTTATTTTATCAATGAAGAAACTGCAGTTAAAAATGAGAAGATGTTTCCTGAGAAGTTGGTGAATTGCCAGGAGAGTTCCAAAATGCAAATGTTTCAGCTCTAAAGATGGCAACACAGGATCCCACATTTTATGAGACACAAAGTGTGTCTTTAAAATCTCATTTTTAAAACAATAATTATGAACTGAACTGAAGGTAAATGGTTTTATTTTTTTAATGTTGAATTTATAAGTGTTTTCTTCACACCGGAGAAGGGAATTTCTTCAAGGTAAGCCACTGGTCAGTATGCCGCAGTCTACCAAACTTTGTTTCTATTTGCCCAGGTATCAGCCAATATTGATGGGGCATGAAGGAGTTCGGGAGATGCCGCCTGTGAATATGATGCTCTGATGTGCAAATGATGTTGCAGTGAGGGCACCCGGGGAATCCTGGAGGCAGCAAAGGCTTCTCCTGGTATCTGCCTAAGGCCACATACTTCCAGAGGAACTCAGTGTCATGAACTTGCTCCCCAGGAATCTTGCAAACCACAGAGGAGACAAGGTTGACACTAGGCCTGGGCAGTCTGTTCTGTAGACCGCTGCTCCAGGCCACTTTTGTTACCTCAGAGACATTTTATCTGCAAAACAAGACCACCTTTATTCATGGACAAGCCCTCTCCTCGCCCTCCTGTTAACTCGTGTCACCACTGCCCCGCCCCCAGAAACCCCAGGCTTTTATTTTTTCTGTAGCTCAGGATGCTACAGAAGTATCCATCTTTGGACCCACCTTTGAGTCATTTGGGGGGACTCCCGTGTTTATGTATGTGATTTAAATGTATTTTCTTCCTACTAATTTGTACCACGCCAATTTAATTCATAGCACGACTCCTCTCAAGTGTCTACTTTTCTTAGGTTTAAAGAAACCACTTTTCTTTGGGATTAAAGTCTGCCCTCCAGGGACCCACAGTCCATTTCGAGAAGAGCTAAGTATGCAGAAAGTCGAACATAGCGAGGTATGTCTGTTGTAGCTGTGGGCTGGGGTGATCTGCCTGGGTCCCCCTAGATCCCCATTGCCCATCCCGGCATCTATTCCCTCCTCCAGCAGGCAGTGCGCCCATCCTTGGGGCCCTGGGTACCCCTGGCCTCTACACAAAGACCCAAAGTCCCTAGCAGCAGCCCCAGGCACCCAAAGCCAATGACCACTTGCGTGTAGGTGGGCAGGCCTGCTGCAGTAAACTGCAGAGCTTCTCACCCGACCTCACTCGAAATCACTTTCTGCTCCGGCTTTGTCCCTTTTCTCACGCTGCTCTTTTTAGGGTCAACCTCTGTGATCTTATTTTAAGAGCAAGAGAAGCACAGGTGGTGGAAACCCCTCCCTCTTACCAGGTGCTGTTCTGGACAACCACAGCGCCTCCCTCAGTTATTTATCTGCCGGACCTTTCCCTGAAGACCTTATAACAAGAGGAAGCTGGTTTTCTCTGCATGTACCTACGATTTAAACTCTAGGTGGCTGGCTGCAGTGGATCTCACAGAGCAGAGTCTGGCTAGCCGCAGAGGCGGGCCCAGGGCCCCTGTGTGACTCTCCTGCAGGGCAGCTCTGCTGAGCTGGAGGGCACCAAAAGAGTCATCAGTGTGCCCGGGCACCATCCTCTACAGTAGGGCCCACAGGCTAAGCCACGGGTGTGTTAGACTCTCATGACTCCAAATGTAGGATGCCCGCTTGTGGGGTGCAAATCTGGAGCTCCTAGTGTTTGCTGTGCACACCCTCCACCCCCAGGAATGGCATCAAACTGCATGAATTCAACTTCATTTGTCTAACTCCAGAGAAATTTTAAAAAAAGAAAATTACCGAACCTTAAGTACACTATGCCCAGACTTTTCTAGACGGTTTGCTGCATGGCATGAGAGGATGTACAGACCAACAGTCACTCCTATGGGCTCTGCAGCCAGATTCTAGAAGGCTGAATCCTGTGCCTGCTCTGTGAACAATACAGTCTGGACAAATGCCTTAATCTGCCTCCACCTTAATTTCCCTATCTGTGAAATGGGGTTAACAAAACCACCCTCCCTGAGCAGCAAGAAGGACCTGGGGAGCTGCTCTGTGTAAGCACCTGGAATAATGCTGAGTGCTTGGCAGTATTTGCATATTAATGAGCTGTCACACGTCAGTGGTGTTCATCTAATTTATAGACAAGTAAATTGAGGCTCAGAAAGGTTAAGAGAATTGGTCCAAAGTATGTAACCAATACTATTTTAGAAACACTACTAAATGCTTGCTGTGTCCCTGCTGGAAAACAGTAATGGTAGCATGTAAAGGGAGAGCCCACGGATTTTTCCACACCTCACTACCTCACCTTAGCAAGAAATCCAGAATATTCCATTTTAATCATTGTATTATATTAGGCGATATTCATTAAGAAAGACATAAATACAGGCACAGCAGGGACAGACTTTCTGAGTTCAAAAGAATGGCTTCTAATTAGCACCTGTATAGTTTCTCTGTGAATGGATGACTTTTTAAAAACACATTTTTAAAAAAGTCCTTCTTACTTCTTTTGATAGGCTAAATATTTCTTTTGAAACTGCATCTTTTCCATTAATTTGCTTAATAGACTTCTGACTTTGATTTCAAGAACAAGCATTGCTCCACGGACCTCAGATCTCAAATTCCCAGGACAGCAGTGAGGTCTCATTAAGGAGGACTAATTGTGGGAGGATGAGGCTGAGCGAGTGAGAAGTCAGAACTGAGGCTCTGATGTGCCTCTTTGTCACTTGAAACCGTAGAATAATTCAAACCCTGCTCACAAAACTCATTCACCCATTTATTCATTCAACAGTCCCTGGTTTCAGGAATAGATGTGAATGATCTAAAATTATCATATTAACTACTTGAATGTAAATGAATGATTTTTAAATACTTGAGGAGGCTGGAAAAATTAGCTATTCTAGATATTTGAAACATTTCTCTCCCAAGTCTTGCTTACCTTGCTAATTTGTTTCACAAAGTGATTGACTGATTGATTGATTATACTAAGAATTGAACCCAGGGCCCTTGTACTGAGCTACATTCCCAGACTTTTTTTTTATTTTATTTTTCATTTAATTTTTTATTTTTATTTTTTATTTTATTAGCCTCAGTAATTCATTAAATTGCTGGGGCTGGGCTTGTACTTGGTGAGCCTCCTGCGTCGGTCTCCTAAAGTGGTGGGATTACAGATGTGGACCATCATGCCCCATTCACAAACTCTTTCTTGAGATACTACAATGAATATTTTACTTGGATGAGTCCTGAACTATCAAAGATTTGAACTCAGTTCCCTTGTTTCCCTCCCTCTATATCCTTACTCTTTTTCTTTTTAATATCTCTCATCCATCTGGTATCTTATCTCTATATGACTAATGTTGATTGAGTGGAACTCAAAGATTAAGAAATGGGGACCAGGGTTGGGGATTGAGCTCAGTGGTTAGAGTGCTTGCCTTGCAAGTACAAGGCCCTGAGTTCAATCCCCAGTACCAAAAAAAAAAAAAAGAAAGAAAGGAAAAGAAATGGGGACCAAAGCAAGGCTGGAAAATATACCCCTACCCCAGTCCTGGTACCCTTGTGGGAAAAGATCTGATGTGCAGCTTTAGGCCTGAAATTGACGCAGCTCCTCATGACTGGCGTTTCTACACATTGCCCCCAACAACCATGGCAGGATTCTGGGTGACCAGTACTCATCGGGGCTCACACCATGTCCACACTTGATACCTTCCTAGAGTGGATGCTCAGACGCTGCAGAGTGGTGGGCTGACAGAGAATGAATGAATAGGCAAGAGTCTGAATCAGTGAACTCACAGCACGAATAGGCAAGAGTCTGAATCAGTGAACTCACAGCACGAGCGTAAAGCCATCCTGTTTATATTTCCCCACCTCCAGAGACAGCCATCCCCTGGAAGCGTTTGGCAGAGACAGACAGCAGAGAAGGAAACCATTTGTTTCTCCTTTCTTCAGATGTATGGAGGTTTCTAAGAATCTTTTGGTTTCACTGAGATCCTGCCACTGGAGTGCTATGCAGCAGAGGGAGTTAAAACTTCATTTGGAAGGCTTGTGTTGCAGTGGAATTGAATGTTGGAGAGACTGGAAGGCATTGAGTATCAAGAAGGACAGGAAAACAGGATTTGGAACAAATTAGTTGAGCATCAAAGTTTGAACAAAATTTCCCTTTCACCTGAGGCCCAGAAAGAAATTTCTCTGCTTCTCCCATCCCTGCTAGAGTTTTGTTGGGACTAATCAACACATATTTAGATGGAGCTGAGGATTTAATATACAGAGAGATTAACAGGAAGAACCTGTGGTATGGGATGGGGGCAGCTTAGGGGAAAGCTCCTGAGAAAGGCTGAGCTGAGGAGGGTCTGCAGACATTCCCGGCTCATCCCTAAGACATCAGGCCCTCCTCTTCTGTGCCGCATCACTCCAGGGTACCCAAATGCAGGTCTGTCTTTCCTCCAGCTGTGTCCTCACACGCCCTCAGGAGAGTTGGCCCCAGAGCAAAGATGATGCTTAAAACAGCCCATAAAAGAAGGACAGTCACAAACTTGGGTGTGGGGAGCTGTGGTTATATGTGTATCCAACAAGGGATGACTGGACAGACAGAACACTGAAAGGCGGCTTCAAATCAAAGAAACACGGCAATATATATAAAATGGTTTTACGTGCAAGGGACAAATCATAAAATAGTTGAAAATTTAGATAGAGGCTAGTTCGGTCATACCCATCGCCATCGCCAATGTACATGCCCTCGATTCAGCATTCCCCTTCTAGGGATTTACCCCACAGACAGGCTCACACATGTGTGAAGGTGCATCTGTGCACAGTTGCTTACTGTGTCATGTATGATCCAAAATGTGGAAACAACCTGAAAGTGGAAAAGGGTACAGTGAAATACTTCGTGGCACAGTGTTCAGCAGACTGCCACGAAGGACAAAGGATTCGTTGGGGTCATTCAACCTGTTCTGGATCCCTCCCACCCGCCAGGTGCTGCCCCAGGTGCTAAAGAAATGGTGAAAACAATGGTCAAAAATCCCTGCCCTCCCTTGGGATGGGAGAAGCCTCTCTTTAATGCAGATAGAGAATGATCTCCAGGATCTTTTGTTACACGAAAAGCGCGAGTGGCAGGCTCTAAGGGAATTGTCACAGCACTCGTGAAGCCTCTGTGGAAGGACACACAAAGACACCGGTGACATGGCGGCCTCTGCTGGAGGACAGACCCTGTTTACTCTTTGGTACCCTTTGGACTTTGAGCCATATGGAGTCTCCCTATCCCGCTCCCAAATATCATTTCCATTTGTTTGTGCAAGGTAACAGTTGACCGTAACTCTGTCCCTTCCATCCCAACTCCAGCCTCTGGAGAGAAGGAACAAGTCCAGTGTAGCTAAGCACGGCCTTCTAGCCCCATGGGTTGCAATTCTTCCTCTGTGTTTGTGTGGATATATGCCTACACGCATGTGCTGACTGTGGACCAGTCAACCTGCTTGTCTGGGACTTTCCCGGTATAGATACTACAAGTCCTGTGTGCTGGGAAATGCTCAATTGTCGGGAGCCAAGAGGCAAGCCACTTCAGCAAAGTCCAACATAATTCGTGACTTCCGTATTCCCAGAGCCCGCGCGCGCCAACAAAGCCCGCGCGCACCGATATTCAAACCCCGCCACCAGCATAGAACTAATCAGCACCTAGCCACCCTATGACGCATCTAGCCTTGCCCCCGCTTGCCCCGACTATATATATATCCAGCTACAGCAATAAAATTTTGAGGCTTGATCAGAATCCTTGTCTTGCCTCCATTCTTCGCGCTCCTTGTCCCCTCTCATTCTTCTAGGTGGTCTCCCCGATCTCCCGTTGTTGTCCCGCGGGTCGGGACACTCAATCCTGGGTAACTAAGACCAGTGACCACCTACTGAGCCCCCTGAGAGGAGGGAGGAGCTGGAGACACCACCTGTGTAGAGACTCTGCAGTCTGACCTTTTCACCTTCCTGGCACCATATTCAAAAGTTCCCAGAATATGGCTTTTCTGCTGCCTAGATACATGACTTATCTCTCGGATCCTCTGCTACTTATCAGCAAAATGGTTCTAACAGTCTTCCCATCCTGCCATTACTAAAGACACACCGTCTTCTCTATCCATCACTTCCCTCATTCCCAGCTGAACTTTCTTTTCTTTTGCAGTCTGGGGATTGAGTCCAGGGCCTCACGCATGCTGGGTGAGTGATCTACCACTGAGCTGCACCCCAACCCCCAGCGAGCTTCCGGGGCTCCTCATAGCAGGCACCTTCTCTCCTTTTCTTATAGTTGCTGGTTGAATCCCAATCTAGTTAGGTAGTACTACTTCCCTAGCTTTTGTCTGAACCGGAGGAGAGAATGCAGTCGGAGAAAAACACACAATTGTGCTCTACGATTGTGCCTTAAATTGTGATCACAAACACGCAGTGAGTCCTTAGCACTGCTCTACAATACCACTGTATTTGGGCCTAAGATTAAGAGAGCGTGAAAGTTTAGATCTAGATGCCCTCACCAGCCAGGCTTTTAGGTGATTGGATTGCAACAGTTTATCGCTTGTTCTTAGGAGGTGGGGTCTGGTCAGAAGAGGGGGGCCGCTGGGGGCGTGGTCTGAGGAGGTTTATCTCCCTTTCCACTTCCTCCCTTTACTGTTTCCTGTCTGCCCTGCCCCTCTGCCATGCTGTCCTGCCTTCCAACCAGCCCACTATGGATTGAAACCTCTAAAAATCACGAGCCAAAATAAACCTCTCTTGCTTTTAGTTGTGGGTGTTGGGTACTTTGTCCCAGCGATGAGGAAAGTGACTAAGACAGGGGATAATTAAGGTGTCTTTCTAAGATGAAGTGACACTAGAGTTCTCTGTGTGTTTTGCACGAGGAAAAGTCCACACGCAGGCGCAGCCAGGCGTCCACCTGCCAGTCAGGGAGACTTCTCACCAGACACCAACCCTGCTGCTGCCTTGATCTTAGACTTCCAGCCTCCACAACTATGAGACAAGTTCTTGCCCTTTAACCCGCCTCCCTGTGGCCTCTAGCGAGGGCAGCACAGTGGACTAGTACACTCCTGGGCCTGACTGCTCTGACGGGCCTGCTCTCCCCCAGACTTCCGATGCGTTCCTGTTCCACTGCTGGGGCAGCTCTTCCCCAGGTCGCTGCACGGTTCTGCCCTCCGCTCTGTGCCTGGTGCCAGTCTGCTCTGAGCTCCTGCCACAATCCTCTGACCAGCATACCAAAAATAGCACCCCCAACTCTTACCTCCCCTACTCTGCCTTAGTTTTCCTCCTCTTGCTTGCCTCCCCGCCTAGCAATGTAGTTGTGTGTTTTCTTTCTCCCTCACTAGAGGAAGAGCGCTCCCAGGAAGGGGCTGTGTTGCCTGCTCCCTTTGTCCTGTGGGGACGAGCCCAGCAGGTGCTCCCTACACTGCTCTTCAGCACCACATGACAGTGTCAGTGTCCTAAGCAAGATCTCAGCACAGAATGCTTCTCAGGGAGGCAGCCTGGGGATGTGCCCCAGGCGACCTCAGACCTAGCAGGTTCCTCTAGGGAGGAGTCCAGGAAAGATACAGGATAGAGTTGGAGAAGCAAGCCAGCCTTAGCTCGTAGCCTGTGGTGGGGCTGGGAGGGGGTTGTGCGGGAAATGCCACAGGCCTGCGCTTGATGACGCTGTCCCATTAGGCAAAGACCAAGTGGATTTTGTAGTTGCAAGGGTCTCTACTGGGATTGGTGAAGCCCCACCAGAAAGCTGAACCTATTCTACAAAGTCCTGAACAGTGGTCCCACTTAGACTTAGCACCCCAGGAAGGGGCTCCCTGCCCCACTATGAGACAAGTCTATTGAGGAGAACAGCTCTCTTCCTGTTGGGCCCAACTCAGAACTTTCTATGACCCAGGTTCCTAGTCCTGCACTCTAGAGCCACCACCCATGAATTTTATTTTTATTCCACAGCAAACTTCACCATTCTATTTTCATCTTCAAAGCTCAAGGTTTCTGGTTCTAAGAAAAATGCCCTTTGAATGAAGGAAGGAAGGAAGGAAGGAATGAATGATTTCAAGACCCTCAGTCACTATCACCCTCCTGGCCTCTGGTTGTTCAATAACTTTACTTTGAAGTGTGTCACCCAGAACATTGCTTGGAATTCTACTACCCTAAATGTCTGATACAAGCAAAATAATAAAGGTAAGAAAATAACCTTCAATAAATGTTTGCAGGCAGAAAGAATGAACAAAACCCTGCTCTCTGTGGGGTTGGGGCTGCAGGAAGGCCACCGGGGGAATTTATTTTTCCTCCCACAATGAGAGAAAAGATTATGAAGTAGAAAATCATCCTGCTGTCGCAGAGGAAAGTGAGGTCTTGCTGGGGTCAATCCAATGCCTGAAGCACCGATAAAAGTCCTGCCTGCTATAATTCCCACCCTGTGAAATTATTAAAATCCCATTTTTTATCATGCAGACATTTGGAAGGGAAATACATTTTCCACTGCTACTGACCTTTACATTCCTAGTCTAAACTCGAGCTGTCCCATCGACTGCTCCGTGCTCAGCCCCTGCCAAGACAGCGCCTGCCTCAATGTCCCTTGCCAGTCCCAGGGGACAGTGAAGCCCTCAAGTGCCTCTTTCCTTTGGGGCAAGTACCTTTAGTTGACTCAACAGATAAGCTATGATCCTGGTGATTCACTGAATCTCTTTGAGCTTTTTCACATTTTTTTTTTTTTTTTACTATACAAGCAATACAAGCATGTTGTAAAAAGTCAAATAATAGAGAACCATATAAAGGAAAGTTTAAGAGTTTTCCTATTTTTCCTGCCAATTGTACTTCCCTCACCAAGTTCATTAAAGAATGACCTTTTCATTATTTCCTACCTAACCTAAATGTCATCAGAGGGGCGTATGTGTGATTGTACCTTAAATGGAATTACACCGTGCATTTAACACTAAAGCTGGCTTTTATCCCTACGATGCATCCCACAGACAAGCCAGTGACATGTTTTAGTCAATATGCATGAATCTAATGCAGGCTTTAAAAAGAAAAAGGAAGGAAGGAAGAAAGGAAGAAAGTGAGCCTTTTGCATGTTGACTTGAAAAAAAAAAAAACCAAAACCAAGAATGGGCTGTGGTGGCCCACACTTGTAGTTCCAGCATTCGGGAGGCTGAGGCTGCAGGATTGCTGTGAGTTTGAGGCCAGCCTGCACTATATAGCGAGACCCCGTCTCAAGAAAACAACAAATAAGTAAGAAGAGAAAAAGTTTTACTGAAGTGTCACTGAGATAGAATAAAGTGCACCATTTGGTAAATTGGCATTTGTACTACAGGTTGTTTTTTTGTTTTTTGAGACAGGGTCTTGCAATGTAGTTCAGGCTGTCCTTCAACTCACTATGCAGCCTAGGCTGGTCTCGAATTTACAGCAATCCTCCTGCCTCAGCCTCCTGAGTGCTGGGATTACAGGCATGCGCTACCACACCTGGATTGTAACACAGTCTTTTTAGTATTGTATAACATTCTGTTGTTTAGATGTACTCTTTTCTATATATAATCTATTCCCCTATATGAAAATGTTGAAATTACTTCCATTTTTTGTTGTTAATACAAGTAATATTAAAGCTCCCTCCCCTAAATTTACCCTATACATTTATCCTCATAAATGAGGCATTGTTTTGTGTGTGGAAGACTAAAAACATGCTTGTTGATCAAAAGATTTGCTCATTTTACATTTTAATCAGTCCCATCAGATTCTTTTCCCAAATCCCAGTCCTCAATTATGGATTAGACGCATCCTAAGTTTACTCTCCTGGACACAGACCACATTGTATTTCCCAAATGGAATATTTTTGGGTTGACTTAGCTCACTTCCTCACATTTGAATAGCTTAGAGAAATTTTCAGAACTTTAAATCTGGGTTTGAATCTCAATTTCTAGAATTTTTAATTTAGGTTTAGTTCACTAATTGTAAACTGAGGCAGGTTATAGGTTTACATAATTTCTCTGATTCTAAGTTTCCTTATCTAAAACAGGGCAATAAAGAGTGTCTCACTCACTCATTCAGTTGTGAGGTTTAAGAAAAAGTCAGTCTTGGTGTGGTGGTGCATGCCTGTAATCCCAGCCCTCTGGGAGGCTGAGGCAGGAGGGTTTCAAATTCAAATTGGTGATTTAGTGAGACCCTCCCTCAAAACAAAAAATAAAATAAGGCTGGGGATATAGTTCAGTGTATAGTCCCTGGGCTCAATTCCTAGTACCTTAAACAAACAAACAAAAAAGCCACATACGAAGCACTTCTAGCAGAATATAGAATATAGAGTCTGCTCCCCAAAATGGTAGCTGCTCTCACTGAGTGGAATCCTAAACCAATGGAGAGGCATCCACCTATATGCAACGTCCTTTCCACCCAGGTCTGGGAGAGGGTAATTTGTTTGGAAAATTCACAAAAGTCCCAGTTAGACTTTAAAGTAACTTGTGGCCGGAGTTTGAAAACATATAACATGACTATAGTACAACCGGATGGAGTAAATAACCATCCCCTCCCCCAACCCACTGCAACTCGTCAGAGGGAGGGAAAATGAACTCAGAGAAAAACTGAGGTGAACCACACAGGGAATGTGGAATCCAACTATTGGTAAATTTTAATAGTCGGCTGGTTCAGGGTCCTTCCACCTATCTACAGGCTGATGGCTAAGAAAGTGAGATTACTAGTCACCAACACTGAAAAGAAGGGCTGATATTTTGTGCCAGGTAGACCTCAGCCCACCCATGAGGACCTTGCACCGCGAGTCTGGTTGAGAGAACATCCGGTCTGCACCCCTAGACAAAGCCAGAGCTCCTGCCTGGTCTATTCAGGCCCAGGACTGAGGCCAGCTCCTCCTTTGTATCGTTCCCCTCATTAGCGCTGGCAGACGCTGTTAAGCCTCCACCCAATCCCCCGGGACTCCCTTATATGTACTTCCGTACACTCCCAGAGGTCAGCACGCACATCTTTTGGAGTGTCCTTGGGCTGCCAGAACCTAATTCTTGCACTAACACAAATGTGTCTGAGATATAAATAGTTAGCTCATACTCTCAGGTGAGATCATCATCGGTGGTGGTGAGGGCTTCCCGGGAGCATTAAGCTTCAGTTACCCACAACGATAGCTGCTTTATGTCTCCTTCCTACTTAGCTGACTTCCTCCCCTCCTCTCCTTTTGCTGTCCTCACACCTCCTGAGTAAAGGGCTTGCAAACAATTCTTGTCTCAGGACTCCTTCTGGGTGAGGAGGTGCAGGCGGATACACCCTAGACAGTGTTCTCTGTAATTTATACCAACTGGCTCTGGGTCTTCCAGACCCTCCCTCCAGAACTAGTTAAGTCTTATCAAGTCTCCGTATGACAGTTCTTCAGGGGGCTGTTGTCAGCTCTTGAGTCTTCCTCATTTCCAGGATGAACATCTCCATTTCTCTGACTTGTTGCTTACACACTGGCCTTGACCTGGAAATGATCTGGAAATGTTCCTGAAGTTTCCAGGAAGTGAAAGACCAATTAATCACTGTGATCCTTTTGTCTTGGTTTGCCCACGTCTAAGGTGCAAATAATAGTCCCAGTTCTAGCAGAAAGCTCTACAGTTGACACATCAATCTCACTGTGATGGTGCGTTCAAAGAAAATAGAGCTTCCAAGATGAAATGCTCTTCGATTTACGATGAAGGACCAGGGGCAGCAAAAGGTTAGGAAGATATTAAAGTTCATGTGACAAATGATTAAATAGACTGAAGTCCGTGTCAGGGAAGAAGAGTCCCTACATTTATGATTCTGTGTATGTGTCTATTCCCAATCTGATCCACTGGTTAAACCAGGGGAGGGGATCAGAATTGGCCTTGGTCGTCAGCATGTTTCAAAAGGTGAAGTAAGAGTGTGAAAGGAAGCCGAGAACATCTGGATTCAAATCTGCCAGATAGATCTATGCCTTCTTGGCCCTTCCACCCATGAACTTGTTGGAGACAACCAAGAAGGTGATATCCTAACTATAAAACATTTAGCCAGGATGGCAACAGCTCCTGACATGTCTAAGCACACAGTCCGTGAGATCAGAAGAGAAGGAAGAGCAGAAGTTGCAGATAAATTAGTCAATGAAAGTACAGAGTAACCCAAATCTCCTTCGAGCCAGAACTTCCACACAGACATCTCTAATGAAAGTTGAAGAGCCGGCTGGATCTCCTCCACTCATCAAGGGGTCCTGAGGGAAGCCAGGGGGTGTCACCGTGGTAGCCATGGAGGGGCCACCAGAATGACCAGAACTAGGCAGGCCGGCAAAAGGGACAAGATGTGCATCACAACCCTGTAACAAGATAGAAAACAAAGGAAAAGAGACAGAGGAGAAGGACCATCAGAGAACAGCTACTGGAGCCCCAAAGTGGGGAGAAGAGTTTCAAGATGGCCACTAAGTTTGATTTAAACCTTGAAGAATGGACTAAAATAGTAGAGACGAGAGACCCAAGTGTGTTTGAGGAAGAGGAAGCTCTGCCACCCAAGGGCCCAAATCTGGTGCCACGACATGTGGGTAGAACAAGGGCCAATGACAAGGAAACTGCAAACCAGATGGGGAAGGCGGCCCGGAAAGAGATCCTCCCTCCTCCTTCAGGGCAGGACGGGGATGAGCTGCTGCACACAGGGGCATTCTAAGTGCACCTTTTTTCGACCCATCCATCTCTTTTAGAAAGTCACCCGCACATGTCTCAGCCTCTACTATGGGGTGTGGGGCATGGTTCTGGGATCGGATGGCTCAGGCTAGGTGGGAAAATGAGTTCTACCTCTCTAAGCCTGTTAGCTTCTCTGAAAACAGAGCAGCTGTAGTTCCTTCAACGGCGTTATTGCAAGGTGCAAGGAGACACACGCCTCACTGTCTGAATTAAGGTTCACAGCACCCCAAGGGATTTTCTCACCTGCATATCCAACCAGCTCTGTGTTGGCTGCCAGAGAAGGTGCCTGGTCAGTAGATGCAGGAAGCCTTGGGAAAGCATGGAGCTGTCCAAGGGGCTTCCAGGCAGGCCGAGGGCACAAGAAGACGAGAGCTGTGACTACCCAGGGTCTCCAGACCTGAAGTTTCCTAGCTCCCCTTGTAGACCAAGAAGAACTGGTAGGTTAGAAAGCAGTTTCTTCTTAGAAGGTGCTTTGATTTCTGGTTCTTCCTCCTGCCCATCACTGATAGTCTTGGCACCGTGCTCCTCACTGAAGAAGTGGAGGAAGCCAGTATTCACTGCACCTGCCACACAGGACTGACAGGAAGGGCAGATCAAGTGAAGGAGTTAAATGCTGTGTGGATGGTAATGCACTCTATAGGTGTGAGCCTGCTGTGTGGGCCTCTTAGCTTCAAAATTCAGCGGAAGACTCACAATTTAACCCCGCAGAGATTGGGAGGGGACATAAAGATATGACAATGCTGATGCTGGTGCAAGAGTCCCTGGGACCTGGGCAGGGACTGAGCAACATCTCTGGGCACTGCTTGTAGCCAGAGTTATCCATCCAGTCTCCAAACGTTTGTGTTTGCCTGTGATAACACCACAGAGTCAGACAGGGCAATTTCTTCTTGCTCGCCTCAGAAATCACTGCCACAAGCCAGCTGCCCAGACTGAGGCTGAGGGTCTGATTCTCAGACCCCTTGAGCCCTGGGCCAAGTGTCCTGCCAGGGTTTGGGACAGAAGATCTGTACAGAGGTGAGTTGAGGCAAGAAGCTTTAGCTAGGTGGCCTGGTGGTGGGGAGAGATAGTTGACCAGTGCTTGTGGGATGGAAGAAAGTACCAGGGTTGCCATCCCCATCATGGAAAGCGTCAGTGGTCAAAAGGCTGGACCGGACTGGACCCTGAGGCCTTCCAGGCTGCAGCTGATCACCAGGGACTCCGGGAGAAGCGTTCCTTGGAAGAGACCTTGCTTGAGCACGGACAGAGAAGGTAGAAAGGCCAGTCATAGGCCAGGGTCATCTAGCCACGCAGATTAATCTGGATATGAGAATTCAAGAATGGAACTTGACCCGCCTACTTCCATGTTCTCATCCCTGTCTACTCCCTGTCTGTTCCTTAAGGACACATTTGTAGCGCTGCACTGTCCCCTGGTTGCATAGGCTTCCTCAACTATAGCTAGTCACACTACCTAGAATGCCCTCCCACCCCACAGAACACATACACATGCAAATACACACACACATAAACACATACTCTTTGAGCTGGTTGGCTGGCTCCTACTTGTCCTCAGGGGCAGCCGAAGTGGGAGAACTTTTTGACCCCACTTCTCCACTTGCCCACTAGGTACACTCATTGGCACCTTGGTCTATCTTTTTGGTCCTATTTTGTGTTAGAAAATTGTCTTGTGGATATTTTGAGCTCCTGTAGAGGGAGCTTAAGTGACAGAGCCATGTTTAACTTATTGTCTTCTATATTTTGGATGTACGGAGTAAATCTCTGTGAGTTTTGATGAGCAGATAGATGGATGGATGGATGAGTAAATTAATAGAACAATAAAAGAAATAACTCCAGTATGTAGGTTGAAATTTCATGTGGATCACTTCTTGGTGATTGGCATTTGGGATTTGGGCTGAGTGGCCCAGAACATAGCTGTCCCCGGGCATAAAGGAATCTGACGTCCACTGGTCACAAAGGAAGGCAGTAGAAGTCACTTTCAAACAAGCAGTGCTCTGCCACCATCTTCCCCCATCTCTGGACTGAAGACTGGGTGTAATGCCCACAAGATTCAGCATAACAGAGAAGCCAGGCTGAAAAGACCTCTGACGAGACCTCGTGAAAATTGCTGTCATCCCGGGAACAATGCTTGCTGCAAAGAAACACCAAGCTGAGATTAAAAGTCCTAGACAAGTAACCAAACCGGGAAACAGAACAATAACAAGGCCTGGAGATGAAGGAAGAGAGTCAGCATCCAGAAATGCTCTAATATATCGCCTAAAGCACCTGATTGCCAACACAAAGTTACAAGATACACAAAGAAACGGGAATGTGTGAACCATACACAAGGGAAAAAAGCAAGTAACAAAATTGCCTGTGAAGGGGACCAGATGTCAGATTTAACAGACAAGGACTTCAAAGTATCTGTACGAATATTCAAAGACAGAGAAATTATGAAAAAGAATCAAATGGAAATTGTGGAGTTGCCAACTAAATTGACCAAAATGAAAAATAATTAGCAGTAGTAGATTTGAGTGGACAGAAGAAAGAATAAGTGAGCTTGAGAACAGAGCAATAGAGATTATACAATTCAGAGGACAGAGAGAAAAACAGAATGAAGAAAAATTAGTATAGAATCAGAGGAATGTGGGATACTTCTAAGTGCACCAAGATATGCTTAGTGGAAGGTTACAGGGGAAGAAACACATTCCAAGAAATAATGTCCGATAACATTCTCAATTTGTGAAAAACCCTAATGTACATATCCAAGAAACCCAGCAAACTCCAGCTAGGGCAAATGCAAAGAAATATACAGGCAGGTACCTCACTGTAAAAACTCTCAACACCAAAGAGAAGATCCTGAAAGCAGCAAGAAGAAAAGCATTCATCACATAAAATGGAACCTCAATAAAATAAATGGCTAAATTTTTACCAGAAACAATGAGGTCAGCCATCAGTGATGATATTCTAAGTGCATGAAGGGGAACAAAGAACTTTTTACAAATAATCTTACATTTAAAAAAATCTATCCTTAATAAAATGAAGGTGAAATAAAGTAAAAGCTGAGAGAATCCATTGCTACACACTCGCCTTCCAAAAAGTCCTGGAGAACCTGTCTCTTGTTGAAAATAGACCCAAAGGGAAAAGCAAATTCAAATTTAAGGGGGGAGGGGACGAGGGAGGGGGAGAAGGAGAGAGAGAGAGAGAAAGAGAGAGAGAGAGAGAGAGAGGAGTAGAGAAGAGAAAAGGAGAGAAGAGAGACCAGTACAGGTAACTATATAATTTTGTGGTAAAGTATAAACACATGCTTCTTCTCCTTTCTTTTCTTAACTGCTTTAAAAATAAATTACAGAAAGCAATATGTGCATAGTTGTATCGTTGAAAATACAAGCCAAATATTTTATGTTTCTGTATATGTTTCAAATTTTTGAATAACCATACAAAGGAGGTAGATGGGAGCAAAGTGGTCTGGATTACAGAAATGACTCCAGATGGTAATTTAAATCCACAAGAACACATGAAGAAAACCAGAAATGATAAATAAGAACATAAATGTAACAAACTCTAAATATATCTTTTCTCCTGTCTTTTCTCAGCTTTTTAAATAGCTACAAAATTATACAAAACAACAGTTATAGCAGGTATTGTTGGGTTGGGTTTGTAACATACATGTAATAACAATAACCACACAAAAGCTGTGAAGAGGAAAAACAACTGTATAAACGTAACATTTCCATAGCGGAACTAAGTTTGAATAAATCTGAAACAGATTTGAACAAACTAAGATGTATACAGTAAACTCTAGAGCAACCATTAAGAAAATAAGCAGAAAAATTAAAGAAATTAAAATGTTACACCAAAAGATATTCACCTACACCTAAAAGAAAGCAGTAAAAGAGAAATAGAGAATAAAAAATACATGAGACATAGAAAGTAAAAAGCCAGCTGTAAGTCCAATTACAGCAAAATAACATTAAATATAAATGCTTTCAACAATACAATCAAGAAGCAGAGACTATAATACTGAATAAAAGAACGAAATACATCCATATGTTGTTTGCTGAACACGCTTTAAAGATACAAAAACATTAAAAGTAAAAAAATAGAACAAATTATATTATGCAAATAGAAGGCATAAGAAAGCTGGAGCGGGTATATGAATACCTAACAAAATAAATTTTAAAGCAAAAAGATTATCTTGCAAAATATCATTTTATAATGATAAAATGGTTAATACATCAGAAAGTTTTAACAATTATAAAGATATAGACATCTAATGACAAAGTCCTGAAATTTTTGAAGTGAAATCTGACCCAAGTGAAGAAATAGACTCAACAATAATATTTAGATACTTCAATACCACACTTCCCTGGACTTCATAGCAAGACATTGTCTCAAAAAAGCTACCACCACCACCAACAACAATAAACAAACAAAAAAAATTCTAATAATGGGTAGGATTTAATTAATAGAAGCTAATAAGGAAATAGAAAACCTGAATGACATTATACATAAATTAGACCTAACTGACCCCCAGAGAGCATATTTGTTCTCAATGTCTATCAAAGAACATTCTCACCAGGTGTGGTGGCACGTGCTGGTAATCTCAGCACTAGGGAAGCTGAGGCAGGAGGATCACTGAGAGTTTGAGGCCAGCCTGGGCTACATAGTGAGTTCAAGGCCAGCCTGAATTACATAGCAAGACCTTATATCAAAAAAAAAAGAAAAAAAAAGAAAACCAACAATTCTCTCCTAGGGACAATATGCTGGACCATAATATAAGCCTTGAGAAATTTAAAAGGATTGAAATTGTACAAAATACGTTCACTGATTCCTGTCAGGTGAAATTAAAAATTAATAACAGAAAGAAATTTGGGAAATTTACAGATGTATAGAAACTACTGAATAACCAACGGGGAGATCATAAAGAGAATTAGAAAACAACTTTAAGGTGAGTGAAAATAAAGACACAACATACTAGCTGGACAGATACACTCACTCCTATATGGCCTGTCTCCTGGGTCCTGATGTGGGTCTGGAGGATTTATGGACATAGCTCCAGACAGGAAGCTGGAGCAGTCCTGCTCCGTGAGAGGCCATGCGGCACCACCCTTCCTCCTCCGGCCCTGCAGCTTCAACTGCACATGGGTTGCCCTTTGCCCACCCCCCTTATCCGCACTCTCTTTACTCCCCCCACCTCTGACAGGAGGATGGTCTTGCAGCTCTTGCTGCCCAACGCTGCTGTCAGGATATGGCGCACACACCCCACCCCCAGTTTCTCCCCCAATCCTGTTTTTCTCCCCGTGGACCCCATAGAATGTGAGATTTGAAAGGGTCCCATGGAAGCATCTAGGCCAAGCCCTCACTTAAAGACAAAGATAGTGAGGTTTGGGGTAGTGATGTCCCCAAGTCCCCAGGCCTGGATGGCAGCAGAGGCTCCCCCTGCCATGACTGCAGGGCCCCAAGGCCGCGCCTGTGACAGGTGAGCCCAGCCTCACACAGGTCCTCCCACGTCACCAGAGCATCTCTCAGTTGCTTCGATTTCAGTGCAAGAAGCTGGTGCTTACTGGTACTCAACGTGAGACAGTCTGTGGGGAAGGCACTAATATTCCCGCTTGGGAGATGAAAAAGTCGAGGTTCAGGAGGCGAAGGGACTCTCTGGAACCCACACCTTGAATACAGAAATCCAGCTGCAAAGCCTGCACTTCTGACGTCAAGCAGCTCTGCCGGCTTTTCTGGCCTCTTGTGCTAGCCATCTGCCTCTGCCCACATCCCTGCAGCTCTCCTGGTTGAGACTTGATGGGCTTCTCCTGAGCCAACCACACCCCTCCCAGGTCTGAGCTCCAGAGCCCTGCAGCCAGCCCTGGTGCCTTCCCTTCCAGAGTAAGAACTCTGGGGAGAAGAAGAAGTTGATTATTTTAAGGCAGGGCTTCCCGATAATCAAGAAAAAGCAGGCCTTTGGATCCCAATTCGCTAACCCACTTGAGGGCAGGGTGTGGTGCCCCCCCCCCATGCTGCTCCCCCTGGTCCTTGCCTCCCTTCAATAAAATGACACTTGGGGTGAGACCTCCTAGGTTCCTCCTGCTGCCTGCTCCTGGGCCCCAGGAGAAAGCTGCTGTGTGATCTCCAAGCTGCCTTAGGGCTCTGGGCTTGGAGGATGAGAAATAGAAGGCTTTATTATGTTCTTGTCTTCCTTCGCATGGCTCTTAAGTGATTAGTGTAATACTCCATACACAATAGACTTTTAATTATTATTTGTGGAATCCATAAATGCATGAGCCGCAAGCAGTTCTGTGGGAAGGAACTGAAGCCCTGTGCGAAAACAGTCCCTGGAGCCATCTGGTGTCTCTCCGGCCTCCCTCATGGGTGAAAGAGGCAGAGTGGCTCTGACTGTGCTGATCAGGGCCCAGGGCTGAGAGGGAGCTGGGACTCAGCCTGTGTGCCTTCGGGGGCCCTCTCCAGAGGCGAGGAGAGAGCAGCCGGCTCCCAGTCTTCCGACTTCTCCCCTTTGCCTCCTCTACTGGTGAAGGGGAAGCAGCAGGACCAAGGCCTGAGAGAGACCGGAATTCAAGACTCCACAGGGAAGTGGTGACTGTCTACCCAGGGAAGAAGCACCCCTTTCTTTCTAAAGGCACTTCCCCAACAGTTTCATCTTTGTTTAGTCCAACAGACTTTCCCTACTGAGCGTGGAAAGCTCTTTCCATGGAGCACACGGATGTGTTGTGGAAGAGCAGACGGGGGGCATCAGCTCACGGGAGGAGGTGTCTTCACTAGCTAAGTCTCCTCTCCACGCCCGGGGAGGTACAGAAGTGCCAGTTCCCAAGCACGTACTGGGAGCTGGCTGCTCCTCCTGGACCATACTCAGGGGTCCTCTCCCCGTCTCTGTGGCTTCCTCCACGGCCCCCAGCGTTGTCACTGGAGGGGCTCATCGTCCCAGCTCACCGCTGATTACTTGAGGGAGAAGTGGACCGGGGCGGCTTTACGGCAGGCCCTACGGCAGCACCTGACGCCTGCCTCTTGGCGAAGCCGGCTGCTGAGGTTTAAATGTGATCTGTCCCCTTCAAAGCGCAGGAAAGTGTGATGTGTCACTGTGGCAGCGTTGGGAAGTGGGGTCTTTACGAGGTGATTCGGTTGTTAAGGGAGGTTAATTCCCAAGGGAAGAAGTGAGCGCTCCCTCTCTCAGGAATGGTTGTCACAAAGCGCACCTGCCCTTCATACTCCCTAACTTTCCCTGCCTGTTGCGCAGGAAATAATGAAACACTTGGAAGCCCTCAACAGAAGCTGCTGCCCGCCCTGGGCCTTCCCGGCCTCCTGAACCCAGAAACACACGGACTTCTTTTCCTTACTATCTGCTCAGAGGATTCTCTGCAAGTGAAGAGAGGCACCTGCCCTGCTCACCCCTCCTCGTGCTCCACCGCCTTTACCTTGGGCTGCCCCCATTTCCGAGCCTCCTTGGGCCAGGGTGGATTGGAGAAGGAGGGCTATAGACAGCTGCAGGGTTTGGGGCCTGCTGTGTGCTCCCTGAGTCTCAAGAGCAACAGGAGTCTCCTCTCATGCCCCCCCATCGGGATGGCTTGTGCCTCCCCCACTCAGGACCAGCTCTGAACACCAGGAACTCTAGTGTGTCTCTCTCTCTCTCTCTCTCTCTCTCTCTCTCTCTCTGTCTTTTGAGACAAGACAAGATCTCGCTATGTAGTTCAGGCTGGTTTTGAACTCACTATGTAGTCTCCCAGCTGGCCTCGAAATCTCTTCAATTCTCTTGCCTCATCCTCCAAGTGCTGGGATTACAGGCGTGCACCACCACACCTGGCTGCTACCAGGCTCTCTCTGAAGTAAGCAGCTCCTTTTCGGTTTTCCGTGCATTTCCTCAGTTACCCTTGTAACTCTTGTTTGTTGCATCCTTGTTCTGTGTCAGGTACTGTACTAGGACTTAGGGAACTGGGGTGCGACATACGGGTCTTCAGAGTTTCGGAGGGGAAACTGAGGCTCAAAGGGACCAAGTGGCGGGTGATCAGCTATAGCAGAGAAGACCCAGAGAGTCCTTTTCCCACTGCAGACAATTCTCTCTGAGACCTGCAACAACCCTTCCTCTCTCCTGGACTTCGGTTCCTCACCCTTAAATGAAAGGCTCGCAAGAGGATGAAGCGGGTGGGTTAAGAGATGGGTGGAAACAATGCATGATCTCCCCAGAAGTGCTCATGTACAGGGCATTTTATAAAATAAACTAAATGCATTCAGTAGTCCTTGGAGCTGGAGCAAGATGCTTTTCAGTAACCTTTCGACTCACAAGATGCTTTAATGCCCAGAGTTGATAACTCCAAGATGACCCCATGCCCTGGGAGGGCGCTACAGTTTATAACTCCAGCCAGTGACTGGGACCCCAGCACCGCGCTGGTTCTCAGTGTATCTGGGTGTATCTGGATGCCACATTGTGTTTGCTTTTTGTCTTTACTTTTTTGTTTGTTTCATTTTGACCCAAGATCACTGAGAGAGCAGGCATTATCTGACTCTTCTGGGACACAACAGGGCTGATCTGTGATTTCTGGAGACTCTAGGAGAGCCATCCTGCTTGTTCTCGGTTCCACCTACACCCAGCCACAAGTTTAAGGCAGCTGGAGTTGGGGGTGATTCATCTTTCTAATAAAACACATCCATCCCATTTCCAGAGGAAACAGACTGGAGATATCCCCAGGGCTAGACTGGGGAAATAAAGTAATAACGTTATCTGTCTTCACAGCGCTATTTAAATACAGATTGGGTTGCTGGGGAGATGAAAGGGGGCCCCTTTTGTTATGAAAATGAAGGGAGGTAGGAGGGTTGAGTTTGTGTTTTGATATGTTAATGGCTTGGAAGCCACCCAGGGTGGGGACTGCTGGGGAGGCTGAGTTGCCCGGCATATTTATTTGTGCAGTTTAATTTAACAGCTAGGCTACAACAGAACCACAATCAAGATTGTGTAAAGATAATTACAGCCCTATTATTAATCAAATGCCTGCAGGAGATGGCTTGCTAGCTTTCTGGTGCCTAGCTGCATACAGATCTGCAGCGGGCTGACGCACCACCGCTGTGGTCTCATTCCGCCATCTAGTGACAACTCCAGGGATTGCTTAGGGAAAACAAGAAATTATTCTGGGTTCTTTTTCTAATGGTTCAACCACTTCCATGACAGAGCGGAAACTGCTGCCGTTTCTGAAACGGTAATATAGAAAGTTCTGTGGAAGCCAAATGGCCAGTCTGCCATTTCTACTGATGCTAAATCTGAGATCTAAGAGAATAATTTGTTCCAGAGTATAGTTTCTGATTGAGGTTGGAATTTTTATTCCAGGGTACTGCAGCTATATAGGCACAAATATTTTCCCATCATTTTCCCTTCAATTTTTTCTGTTTTTAAACTCTTTCATATGATGTTTTGTTTTAATGTTTTTCTTGATTTTGGATTCATAGCCTGATTTCCTTTGATTCTACTTTCCCCTGGTTCCTTCTCAGAAGGACTTTGAGTGCATTCCAATGAGACGCAATTATACCTGCTGGAGTTTGCAGCAGGGAGCACCCCACGGCGAAGGGCTGACCTGCAGAAGGGAGACAGAAGCGACAGTGGAGTCTGCTGACCGGAAGACTGACACTCAGTGCTCAGCGCTCTGTGGGAACGCACGCTTGCTCTTGCTAAAGTTGTGCTTCCGACATTCCACACTGGTCAGTTAAGTACCCAGCCCCGGAGCAGGCCGAACAAGGAGTGAGGGGTAAGGCAATGGCACAGTCTGGGTGGAGAGAGGAGCCCAGGAACAGACCACAGATTATGATCACATTTGCAACAGACGTGCACCTGGGGAGGCTGTAAGCCCAGCTGGTAGCCCTTCTCAGGAATGGCCCTTTCAAAGAGAAATATATATATATATTAAAATTAAGATTAAGCAAGAGTTTCATTTTCCCCCTCATATCTCTCAAAGGAAATTAAAGTGAATTGAATTCAAACCTCCAGCACCACTTCTTATAATCATCTTCTCTCTTCCTCAGTTATTCTCATACTTTACATTCTCAAAGACATTTATTAGCCATAAATAAATACATACATAAATAAATAAATAGAAGGTGGGGAAGTTCAGGGAATGAAAGCACAAACCGGGAGAAAATGTTTGCCAGATAGGTACCTGATAAGTGTCTCGTCTCCAAAAATACGCAAGGTGTTCTTAAGCTTATTTATTTCTACTTGGGGTTTCTCGTATAAGACAAACCTTACAAAGCAAAATAAAGACTAGATAGTAAGAAGTGAGGAGACGGATCTTTTGCAAATGGAAAGGAGATCACCTGATACTGGGGGAGCGGGGGACGTAGACAGAATGACAGAATTAAGATGTGCTGTGTACAGTTGGTACACATACCCCCGTGATGAATGTAATCATTATGCACTGCAAACATGCACTACTAAAAATCAAAATAAAAAATGAACTCTTAAAATTAACCAATAACAAACAGGAAAACCAATTTAAAATGGGCACCAAAGAAAATACATATGCATTTAAGGCTGCTCCAGATGTTTTCATGGCCTGATAGCCCATTACTTTTTTTATCAGTGTATAATAGTCCATCATGTGGATCTGTGCCGATGGCAAATACACAAAAGAAAAGGTGGGGAAGGAGTCATCAGAGACTCCCTGAAGATTAAAAAAGTGAGATACCAGTAAACACCTCTTAGAATGGCCCAAATCCAAAACACTAACAATACCAGACACTGGAGAGGATGTGAGCAACAGAACTTTCACTCCTTGCTGGGAAACACACAGCTGTACAGCCACTTGGGCAGACAGTTGGACGGTTTCTTCTAAAACCAAACATTTTACCATACAGCTCAGCAGGTGTGTATCCTAGATATACCTCTGAATGAGTTAGAAACTTACATCTCCACAAAAACACCTCTACACTAATGTTTACAACACCTTAACAACTGCCCAAACTGGAAGCAACCAACGTCCTTTCAACAAACTGCAGTATATCCATACAATGGAATATTATTCAGTGGTGAAGAGAAATCAGCTATCAAGCCATAAAAGATGTGTAGGAACCATTGTGTACAGTGTACAGTTTTGTGTATAGTGTACCTGTGCATAATTTTGTGTATAGCATAAGTGTATACAGTGTACACTTTGTGTACAGCATACATGTGCAGTTTGTGTGTAGGGCATACTGTACAGATTTGTTGTGCAGCTTTGTATACAGTGTACATGTGTACAGTGTATAGTTAGTATATAGTGTACAGTTTTGCTGTACACAGTTTTGTGCATAGTGTACAGTGTACAATTTGTGTATAGTTTTGTGTACAGTTTTGTGGGTACACTTTTGTGTACACTGCACAGTTTGACAGAGTGTACAGTATTGCATAGAGTTTAGTATACAGATTGGTGTACAGTATAAAGTACAGAGTGTAGTTTTGTGTACAGTGCACAGGTAAACAGTTTTGTATATAGTGTACAAGTATACAGTATACAGTTTGTGTATAGTATAGTCTGTCTGGTTTGTGTATAGTGTGCAAGTGTACAGAGTACAATTTGCATACAGTACAGTATGTCCAGTTTTGTGTAGACTGCACACGTAGACAGTGTACAGTTTGTGTACAGTATAGTTTGTCCACTTTTGTGTATAGCGTACCCATAAACAGTGGCCAGTTTGTGTACAATATACTTTGTCCAGTTTTGTATATAGTGTACACGTACACAGTGTAGTTTGTGTACAGTACAGTTTGTCCAGTTTTGTATATAGTGTACACGTACACACTGTACAGTTTTTGTAGAGTGTACAGTATACCTTCTCCAGTTTTGTGTATAGCGTACATGTACACAGTGTCCAGTTTGTGCACAGTATAGTTTCTCCAGGTGTGTGTATAGTACATATGTACAAAGTATACAGTTTGTGTATAGTTTGTCCGGTTTTGTGTATAGTGCACATGTACAAAGTGTACAGTTTGTGTACAGTATAGTCTGTTGTTTTTTGTCTAGTGTACATATACACAGTGTACAATTTGTGTATGGTGTACAGTATAGTTTGTCTGGTTTTGTGCATGGTGTACACGTACACAGTGTACAGTATAGTTTGTCAAATTTTGTGCATAGTGTACACGTACACAGTGTACAATTTGTGTACAGTGTACAGTATAATTTGTGCAGTTTTGCGTACAGTGTACACGTACACAGTGTACACTTTGTGTACAGTGTACAGTATAATTTGTGCAGTTTTGCGTACAGTGTACACGTACACAGTGTACACTTTGTGTACAGTGTACAGTATAATTTGTGCAGTTTTGCGTATAGTGTACACGTACACAGTGTACAGTTTGCATACAGGATACAGTATAGTTTGTGCAGTTTTGTGTAGAGCGCGCATGTACACAGTGTACAGTTTGTATACAGCATTGTTTGTCCAGTTTTGTGTATAGTGTACATGTACATTGTACAGTTTTTGTAGAATGTACAGTATAATTTGTCCAGTTGTCTGTACACTGTACATGTACACAGTGTACAATTTGTGTACAGTAGTTTGTCCAGTCTTGTGTATAGTGTACATGTACAGAGTGTACAGTTTGTGTATGGTTTGTGTACTATGTAGTTTGTCCAGTTTTGTTATAGTGTACACGTGCACAGTGTACAGTTTGTGTACAGTATACTTTGTCCAGTTTTGTATATAGTGTACATGTGCACAGTGTACAGTCTGTGTACGGTACAGTGTGTCCAGTTTTGTGTATAGTGTACACGTACAGAGTGTACAGTTTGTGTACGGTTTGTGTACTATGTAGTTTGTCCAGTTTTGTATATAGTGTACACTTACACAGTGTACAGTTTGTGTACAGTGCGTAGTTTGTCCAGTTTTGTGTATAATGTACATGTACACTGTGTACAGTTTTTGTACACTATAGTTTGTTGTTTTGTGTATCATGTACACCTGCACAGTGTACAGTTTCTGTACAGTATAGTGTGTCCAGTTTTGTGTATTTTGTACACGCAGGCAGTGAACAGTTTCTGTACATTGTACAGTATAGTTTGTCCAGTTTTGCATATACTGTACATGTACACAGTGTACAGATACAGATTTCTACAGTATAGTTTCTCCAGTTTGGTGCATAGTGTACACATGCACAGTGTAGAGTTTGTGTACAGTATAGTTTGTCCAGTTTTGTGTATAGTCTACACGTGCACAGTGTACAGTTTGTGGACTGTATAGTGTCCAGTTTTGTGCATAGCGTACATGTACACAGTGTATAGTTTGTGTACAGTATACTTTGTCCAGTCTTGTGTATAGTGTACATGTACACAGTGTGCAGTTTTTGTAGTATAGTTTGTCCGGGTTTGTATATAGTGCACATGTACACAGTGTACAGTTTGTGCACAGTACAGTTTGCCTGTTTTTGCATATAGCGCACAAGTAAAGTGTACTGTTTGTGTACAGTATAGTTTGTCGGGTTTGTGTATAGTGTACATGTAAACAGTATACAGTTTGTGTACAGTATAATTTGTCCGGTTTGGGGTAAAGTGCACATGTACAAAGTGTACAGTTTGTGTACAGTTTCTCCGGGTTTGTGTAGAGTGCACATGTACACAGTGTACAGCTTGTGCACACTACAGTTTGGTTTTGCATATAGCACACAAGTGTACTGTTTGTGTACAGTTTAGTTTGTCGGGTTTGTGTATAGTTTACATGTAAACAGTGTACAGTTTGTGTACAGTATAATTTGTCCGGTTTTGTGTATAGTGCACATGTACAAAGTGTACAGTTTGTGTACAGTTTGTCTGGGTTTGTATATAGTGCACATGTACACAGTGTAGAGTTTGTGCACAGTACAGTTTGGTTTTGCATATAGCGCACAAGTAAAAAGTGTACTGTTTGTGTACAGTATAGTGTGTCGGGTTTGTGTATAGGATACATGTACACAGTGTACAGTTTGTGTACAGTATAATTTAACCGATTTTGTGTATAGTGCACAGGTACAAAGTGTACGGTTTGTGTACAGTATAATCTGTCCAGTTTTTTGTATGGTGTATATATACACAGTGCACAATTTTTGTACGGTGTACAGTATAG
Source organism: Hystrix cristata (assembly GCA_004026905.1). NCBI lineage: Eukaryota > Metazoa > Chordata > Mammalia > Rodentia > Hystricidae > Hystrix > Hystrix cristata. The sequence goes on along the minus strand of PVJO010003328.1, from coordinate 58,164 downwards.
TTTGTCTGGTTTTGTGTATAATGCATATGTGCAAACTGTACAGTTTGTGTACATTATAGTTTGCCCAGTTTTGCGTATAGTGTATATGTACACAATGTACAGTTTGTGTACAGTATTGTTTGTCCAGTTTTTTGTATAGCGTACATGTACACAGTGTACAGTTTGTGTACAGCATTGTTTGTCCAGTTTTGTGTACAATGTGCACATACACAGTGTATAGTTTGTGTACAGTATAGCCTGTCCAGTTTTGTTTATACTGCACATGTACACAGTGTACAGTCTGTCCGGTTTTGTGTACAATGTACATGTATACATTGTAGAGTTTGTGCATAGTATAGTTGTCCATCTTTGTGTATATTGTACATGTACACACTGTACAGTTTTTGTAGAGTGTACAGTATAGTTTGTCCAGTCTTCTATACAGTGTACATGTACACAGTGTACAGTTTGTGTACAGTATACTTTGTCCAGTTTAGTGTGTAGTGCACATGTACACAGTGTACCGATTGTGCACAGCATACTTTTTCTGGTTGTGCATAGCACACATGTACAAAGTGTACAGTTTGTGTACAGTACAGTAGGTCCGGGTTTGTGCATAGTTTACATGTACAGAGTGTACAGTTTGTGTACAGTATAGTTTGTCCGCTTTTGTGTATAGTGTACATGTACAGAGTGTACCATTTGTGCACAGCATAGTTTGTCCGGTTTTGTGTACAGTGTACATGTACACAGTGTACAGTTTGTGTACAGTAGTATTTGTCCGCTTTCCTGTACAGTGTACATGTACACCTTCTCTGGTTTGTGTACAGTATAGTTTGTCCAGTTTTGTGTATACTGTACGTGTACACAGTGTACACACTGTGTATCGTATAGTTTGTCCAGTTTTGTGCATAAAGTACATGTATATAGTGTACAGTTTGTCCAATTTTCTGTATAATGTACATGTACACTGTGTACAGTTTTTGTACATTATAGTTTGTCCGGTTTAGTGCATAGCGCACATGTACACAGTGTACAGTTTGTGCACAGTATACTTTGTCTGGTTTTGTGTATAGCTTATATGTAAAAAGTGTACAGTTTGTGTACAGTATAGTTTGTCCTGTCTTATCTATAGTGTAGATGCACACAGTGTATAGTTTGTTTACAATAGTTTGTGCAGTTTTCTGTACACTGTACAATTTTTGTAGATTAGTTTGTCCAGTTTTGTGCATAATGTACATGTATACATTGTACAGTTTTCCCAGTTTTGTGTACAGTGTATATGTACACAGTGCATGGTTTGTGTGCACTGTAGTTTGTCAAGTCTTCTGTATAGTGTACATGTACACAATGTCCAGTTTGTGTACAGTATAGTTTGTCCGGTTTAGTATGTAGTGCACATGTACACAGTGTACAGTTTATGCACTGTAGAGTTTCTCTGGTTTTGTGTATAGCGCAGTTGTACAGAGTGTGTAGTTTCTGTACAGTATAGTTTCTCCGGTGTTGTGTATAGTGTACACCTACACAGTGTACAGTTTGTGTATAGTTTGTCCAGTTTTGTGTATAGTGTACATGTACAGACTGTACAGTTTGTGTATGGTTGTGTACTATATAGTTTGTCCAGTTTTGTGTATCGCGTACACGTGCACAGTGTACACTTTTTGTACAGTATACTGTGTCCAGTTTTGTGTATTTTCTACACGTACACAGTGTACAGTTTGTGTATAGTGTACAGCAGAGTTTGTTCAGATTTGTGTATAGTGTACACATACACAGTGTACAGTTTGTGTACAGTGTGTAGTTTGTCCAGTTTTGTGTATAGTATACATGTACACTGTGTGCAGTTTTTGTACACTATAGTTTGTTCAGTTTTGTATATAGTGTACACCTGCACAGTGTACAGTTTGTGTACAGTATAGTGTGTCCAGTTTTGTATATTTTGTACACGCAGTGTGCAGTTTCTGTACATTGTACAGTATAGTTTGTCCAGTTTTGCATATACTGTACACGTACACAGTGTACAGATTTCTACAGTATAGTTTCTCCAGTTTGGTGCATAGTGTACACATGCACAGTGTAGAGTTTGTGTACAGTATAGTTTGTCCAGTTTTGTGTATAGTGTACATGTACACAGTGTATAGTTTGTGCACAGTATACTTTGTCCAGTCTTGTGTATATTATACATGTACACAGTGTGCAGTTTTTGTAGTATAGTTTGTCCGGGTTTGTATATAGTGCACATGTACACAGTGTACAGTTTGTGCACAGTACAGTTTGCCTGTTTTTGCATATAGCGCACAAGTACAGTGTACTGTTTGTGTACAGTGTAGTTTGTCGGGTTTGTGTATAGTGTACATGTAAACAGTGTACAGTTTGTGTACAGTATAATTTGTCCGGTTTTGTGTAAAGTGCACATGTACAAAGTGTCGCGTAGCATTTGTGTATAGTTTGTCCGGGTTTGTATATAATAAACATGTACACAGTGTACAGTTTGTGCACAGTACAGTTTGGTTTTGCATATAGCGCACAAGTACAAAGTGTACTGTTTGTGTACAGTATAGTTTGTCGGGTTTGTGTATAGTGTACATGTAAACAGTGTACAGTTTGTGTATGGTTAGTGCACTATGTAGTTGGTCCAGTTTTGTGTATAGTGTACACGTGCACAGTGTACAGTTTGCATACACTATAGTTTGTCCAGTTTTGTATATAGTGTACACGTGCACAGTGTACAGTTTGTATACAGTATAGTGTGTCCAGTTTTGTGTATAGCGTACACGTACAGAGTGTACAGTTTGTGTAAGGTTTGTGTACTATGTAGTTTGTCCAGTTTTGTGTATAGTGTACAAGTGCACAGCATACAGTTTGTGTACAGTACACTTTGTCCAGTTTTGTATATAGTGTACACGTACACAGTGTACAGTTTCTGTACAGCGTACAGTAGACTTTGTTCAGATTTGTGTATAGTGTACAGGTACACAGTGTACAGTTTGTGTACAATATTGTTTGTCCAGTTTTGTGTATAGCGCACATGTACACAGTGTACAGTTTGTATACAGCATTGTTTGTCCAGTTTTGTGTACAATGTGTTCTGTACACAGTGTATAATTTGTGTACAGTATAGTCTGTCCAGTTTTGTTTATACTGCACACGTACACAGTATACAGTTTGTCCAGTTTTGTGCACAATATGCATGTATACATTGTACAGTTTGTGTATAGTATAGTTTTTCCATCTTTGTGTATAGTGCACACGTACGCACTGTACAGTTTTGGAGAGTGTACAGTATAATTTGTTCAGTTTTGTGTACAGTGTACAAGTGCACACTGTAGAGTTTGTGTACAGTACAGTTTGTCCAGTCTTGTCTACAGTGTACATGTACACAGTGTACAGTGTGTGTACAGTTTAGTTTGTCCAGTTTCATGTGTAGTGCACATGTAGACAGTGTACAGTTTGTGTATGGTGTACAGTAGAGTTTTTCTGGTTTGGTGTATAGCGCACATGTACAAACTGTATAGTTAGTGTACAGTACAGTAGGTCCGGTTTTGTGCATAGTGTACATGTCCACAGTGTACAGTTTGTGTGCAGTATAATTTAACCGATTTTGTGTATAGTGCACATGTACAAAGTGTACAGTTTTTGTACACTATAGTTTGTTCAGTTTTGTGTATGGTGTACACCTGCACAGTGTACAATTTGTGTATGGTGTACAGTATAGTTTGGTTTTGTGTATAATGCATATGTGCAAACTGTACAGTTTGTGTACATTATAGTTTGCCCAGTTTTGTGTATAGTGTACACGTACACAGTGTACAGTTTGTGTACAGTGTGTAGTTTGTCCAGTTTTGTGTATAGTGTACATGTACACTGTGTACAGTTTTTGTACACTATAGTTTGTTCAGTTTTGTGTATAGTGTACACCTGCACAGTGTACAATTTGTGTACAGTATAGTGTGTCCAGTTTTGTGTATTTTGTACACGCACGCAGTGTACAGTTTCTGTACATTGTACAGTATAGTTTGTCCAGTTTTGCATATACTGTACACGTACACAGTGTACAGATTTCTACAGTATAGTTTCTCCAGTTTGGTGCATAGTGTACACATGCACAGTGTAGAGTTTGTGTATAGTTTGTCCAGTTTTGTGTATGGTCTACACGTGCACAGTGTACAGTTTGTGGACTGTATAGTGTGTCCAGTTTTGTGTATAGTGTACATGTACGCAGTGTATAGTTTGTGTGCAGTATACTTTGTCCAGTTTTATGTATAGTGTACATGTACACAGTGTGGAGTTTTTGTAGTATAGTTTGTCCGGGTTTGTATATAGTGCACATGTACACAGTGTACAGTTTGTGCACAGTACAGTTTGCCTGTTTTTGCATATAGCGCACAAGTACAGTGTACTGTTTGTGTACAGTGTAGTTTGTCGGGTTTGTGTATAGTGTACATGTAGACAGTGTACAGTTTGTGTACAGTATAATTTGTCCGGTTTTGTGTAAAGTGCACATGTACAAAGTGTACGGTTTGTGTACAGTTTGTCCGTGTTTGTGTATAGTGCACATGTACACAGTGTATAGTTTGTGTACAGTACAGTTTGTCCGGTTCAGTGTGTAGTGCACATGTACACAGTGTACCGTTTGTGTACAGTATAGATTGTCTGCTTTTGTGTACAATGTACATGTACACAATGTACAGTTTGTGTACAGTATAGTTTGTCCGGTGTTGTGTATAGTGTACACCTACACAGTGTACAGTTTGTGTATAGTTTGTCCAGTTTTGTGTATAGTGTACATGTACAGACTGTACAGTTTGTGTATGGTTGTGTACTATATAGTTTGTCCAGTTTTGTGTATTGCGTACACGTGCATAGTATACAGTTTTTGTACAGTATACTGTGTCCAGTTTTGTATATTTTCTACACGTACACAGTGTACAGATTTCTACAGTATAGTTTCTCCAGTTTGGTGGATAGTGTACACATGCACAGTGTAGAGTTTTTGTACAGTATAGTATGTCCAGTTTTGTGTATAGTCTACACATGCACAGTGTACAGTTTGTGGACTGTATAGTGTGTCCAGTTTTGTGTATAGTGTACATGTACACAGTGTATAGTTTGTGTACAGTATACTTTGTCCAGTCTTGTGTATAGTGTACATGTACACAGTGTGCAGTTTTTGTAGGATACTTTGTCTGGGTTTGTATATAGTGCACATGTACACAGTGTAGAGTTTGTGCACAGTACAGTTTGTCTGGTTTTGCATATAGCGCATAAGTACAAAGTGTACTGTTTGTGTACAGTATAGTTTGTCAGGTTTGTGTATAGTGTACATGTACACAGTGTATAGTGTGTGTACAGTATAATTCATCCGGTTTTGTGTATAGTGCACATGTTCAAAGTGTACAGTTTGTCTGGGTTTGTGTATAGTGCACATGTACAGAGTATACAGTTTGTGTACAGTATAATCTGTCCAGTTTTTTGTACGGTGTATATATACACAGTGTACAATTTTTGTACGGTGTACATTATAGTTTGGTTTTGTGTATAATGCATATGTGCAAACTGTACAGTTTGTGTACATTATACTTGGACCAGTTTTGCATATACTGTATACGTACACAGTGTACAATTTGTTTACAGTATTGTTTGTCCAGTTTTTTGTATAGCGTACATGTACACAGTGTACCGTTTGTGCATAGTATAGATTGTCCGCTTTTGTGTACAGTGTACATGTACACAATGTACAGTTTGTGTATAGTATAGTTTGTCCGGTTCAGTGTGTAGTGCACATGTACACAGTGTACCGTTTGTGCACAGTATAGATTGTCCGCTTTTGTGTACAGTATACATGTACACAATGTACAGTTTGTGTACAGTATAGTTTGTCCGGTTCAGTGTGTAGTGCACATGTACACAGTGTACAGTTTGTGCACTGTATACTTTTTCTGGTTTTGTGTATAGCGCAGATGTACAGAGTGTACAGTTCGTGTATAGTATAGTTTGTCTGGTGTTGTGTATAGTGTACATCTACACTGTGTACAATTTGTGTACAATATTTGTTTCTCCAGTTTGGTGAGTAGTGTACAATTACAACGTGTACAGTTTGTGTACAGTATAGGTTGTCCAGTTTGGGGTATAGTGTACATGTACAGAGTGTACAGTTTGTGTATGGTTTGTGTACTATGTAGTTTGTCCAGTTTTGTGTATAGTGTACACGTGCACAGTGTACAGTTTGTGTACAGTATAGTTTGTCCAGGTTTGTATATACTGTACACGTGCACAGTATACAGTTTGTGTACGGTATAGTGTGTCCAGCTTTGTGTATAGTGTACACATACAGAGTGTACAGTTTGTGTACAGTTTGTGTACTGTGTAGTTTGCCCAGTTTTGTGTATAGTGTACACGTGCACAGTGTACAGTTTGTGTACAGTGTGTAGTTTGTCCAGTTTTGTGTATAGTGTACATGTACACTGTGCAGAGTTTTTGTACACTATACTTTGTTCAGTTTTGTGTATCGTGTACACCTGCACAGTGTACAGTTTCTGTACAGTATAGTGTGTCATTTTGTGTATTTTGTACATGCACGCAGTGTACAGTTTGTGTACATTGTACAGTATAGTTTGTTCAGTTTTGCATATACTGTACAGGTACACAGTGTACAGATTTCTACAGTATAGTTTCTCCAGTTTGGTGCCTAGTGTACACATGCACAGTGTAGAATTTGTGTACAGTATAGTTTGTCAGTTTTGTGTATAGTCTACACTTGCACAGTGTACAGTTTGTGGACTGTATAGTGTGTCTAGTTTTGTGTGTAGTGTACATGTACACAGTATATAGTTTGTGTACGGTATACTTTGTCCAGTCTTGTGTACAGTGTACATGTACACAGTGTACAGTTTGTGTACAGTATAGTTTGTCCAGTTTCGTGTGTAGTGCACATGTACACAGTGTACAGTTTGTGCAGAGTATAGTTTTTCTGGTTTGGTGTATAGCGCACATGTACAAAGTGTACAGTTTGTGTACAGCACAGTACGTCCAGTTTTGTGCATAGTGCACACGTACACACTGTACAGTTTGTCCAGTTTTGTGTACAATGTACAAGTATACATTGTACAGTTTGTGCATAGTATAGTTTGTCCATCTTTGTGTATAGTGTACACGTACACACTGTACAGTTTTTGTAGAGTGTACAGTATAGTTTGCCCAGTCTTCTATACAGTGTGCATGTACACAGTGTACAGTTTTCGTACAGTATACTGTGTCCAGTTTTGTGTATTTTGTACACGTACACAATGTACAGTTTGTGTACAGTGTACAGTAGAGTTTGTTCAGATTTGTGTATAGTGTAGATGTACACAGTGTACAGTTTGTGTACAGTGTGTAGTTTGTCCTGTTTTGTGTATAGTGTACATGTACACTGTGTGCAGTTTTTGTACACTATAGTTTTTTCAGTTTTGTGTATAGTGTACACCTGCACAGTGTACAGTTTGTGTACAGTATAGTGTGTAAAGTTTTGTGTATTTGGTACATGCACACAGTGTACAGTTTCTGTACATTGTACTGTATAGTTTGTCCAGTCTTGTGTACAGTGTACATGTACACAGTGTACAGTTTGTGTACAGTATAGTTTGTCCAGTTTCTTGTGTAGTGCACATGTACACAGTGTACAGTTTGTGCAGAGTATAGTTTTTCTGGTTTGGTGTATAGCGCACATGTACAAAGTGTACAGTTTGTGTACAGCACAGTACGTCCGGTTTTGTGCATAGTGTACATGTACACAGTGTACACTTTGTGCACAGTATAGTTTGTCAAGTTTTGTGTATAGCACACATGTACGCAGTGTACAGTTTGTGGAAAGTATAGTGTGTCCGGTTTTGTGTGTACTGCCCAGGTACATAGTGTACAGTTTTTGTACAGTGTGGTTTGTTGGGTTTTGGGCATAGTGCACATGTACACGGTGTCTAGTTTGTGTACAGTATAGTTTGTCCGCATGTGTGTATAGTGCACATGTACAAAGTGTACAGTTTGTGTATAGTTTGTCCGGTTTTGTGTATAGTGCATATGTACACAGTGTATACTTTGTGTACAGTATAGTGTGTTGTTTTTTGTCTAGTGTACATATACACAGTGTACAATTTGTGTACGGTGTACAGTACAGTTCATCCGGTTTTGTACACAGTGTACATGTACACAGTGTACAGTCTGAGTACAGTATAGTCAGATTTTTGCATAGTGTACACGTACACAGTGTACACTTTGTGTATAGTGTACAGTATAATTTGTGCACTTTTGCATATAGTGTACACGTACACAGTGTACAGTTTGCATAGCGTATACAGTATAGTTTGTGCAGTTTTGTGTATAGTGCACATGTACACAGTGTAGTTTGTATACAGCATTGTCTGTCCTGTTTTGTGTAGTGTGCACGTACACATTGTACAGTTTTTGTAGAATGTACAGTATAGTTTGTCCAGTTTTCTGTACACTGTACATGTACACAGTGTACAATTTGTGTACTGTAGTTTGTGCAGTCTTGTACATAGTGTACACGTACACAGTGTACAGTTTGTTACAGTATATTTTGTCCAGTTTTGTGTGTAGTGAACATGTACACAGTGTACAGTTTCTGTACAGTATAGTTCATCCAGTTTTGTGTATAGTGCACATGTAGACAGTGTACAGATTGTGTACAGTATTTTTTGTCATCTTGTGTATAGTACACATGTACACAGTGTACAGTTTGCGTACAGTATAGCTTGTCCAGTCTTGTCTATATTGTACATGGACACAGTGTACAGTTTGTTTACAGTATAGTTTGTCCAGTTTTCTGGACAGTGTACATGTACACAGTGTACAATTTGTGTACAGTAGTTTGTCCAGTCTTGTGTATAGTGCAAAAGTACACAGTGTATAGTTTGTGTACAGTATAGTTTGTCCAGTTTTGTGTATAGTGTATAAGTATACAGTGTACAGTTTGTGCAGTTTTTTTTATGGTGTACACATATACAGTGTACAGTTTGTGTACAGTATAGTTTGTCTAGTTTTGTGTATAGGGTACATGTACACCTTGTGCAGCTTTTGTACAGTATAGTTTGTCTAGTTTTGTGTATAATGTACATGTACACACTGTACAGATGTTGTACAGTATAGGTTGTCCAGTTTTGTGCATAATGTACACATATACAGTGCACAGTTTGTCCAGTTTTTTGCATAGTGTACACGTACACAGTGTACAGGTGGTGTACAGTATAGTTTGTCCAGTCTTGGGTATAGTGTCCATGTACACAGTGTACAGTTTGTGTACAGTATAGTTTGTCTGGTTTAGTGTGTATTGCACATGAACACAGTGTACAGTTTTTGCACAGCATAGCTTGTCTCATTTTGTGTACAGTGTACATGTATATATTGTACAGTTTGTGTAGGGTACTTTGTCCAGTCTTGTGTATTGTGTATATATACACAGTGTACAATTTGTGTACACTGTACAGTACAGTTTGTCTAGTTTTGTGCATAGTGTACACGTACACAGTGTACAATTTGTCCAGTTTTGTGTATACTGCACATGTACACAGTGTACAGTTTTTGTACTGTACAATTTGTCCAGTTTTGTGTATAGTGCACCCGTACAAAGTGTACAGTTTGTGTACAGTATATTTCTTCCAGTTTTGTGTATAGTGCACATGTCCACAGTGTACAGTTTGAGTACTGTACAGTTTGTCCAGTTTTGTGTATAGTGCACATGTTCACAGTGTACAATTTGTGTACAGTATAGTTTGTCCAGTTTTGTGTATATTGTACACACAGTGTACAGTTTGTGTATAGTGTACAGTATAGTTTGTCCAGTTTTGTGTATAGTATATACGTACACAGGGTACAGTTTTTATACAGTATAGTTTGTCCAGTTTTGTGTACAGTGTACACGTATACAGTGTACAGTTTGTGTACAATATAGTTTGTCTAGTTTTGTGTATAGTGTACCCATATACAGTGTACAGTTTGTGTACAGTATAATTTGTCCAGTTTGTGTATAGTGTACATGTGCACAGTGTACAGTTTGTATACAGTGTTCAGGTGTCCAGGTTTGTGTACAGTTTTGTGTACAATGTGTAATTGCTCAGTTTCGTGTACAGTGTCCACAGTCTAAGTAGGTACAGTGTCCTTTTTTTATACAGTGTATACAGTGTCCATTTTTCAGTGTGTACTGTGTCCAGCTTTGTGTATAGTATGTAGCGTGTGTCCAGTTTTGTGTACAGTGTGTAATGTATGTACAGTGTCCAGTTTTGTGTACAGTTCCCCGTGTCCAGTTTTGTGTACATTGAGTACAGTGTCCAGTGCTGTGTACATTTTTGTGTACAGTGTGTACAGTTTCATTTTGTGGAAAGTATAAGCAGTGTCCAATTTTGTGTAAAGTGTGTCCAATTTTGTGTACAGTGTGTATACAGTGCCCATTTTTCAATATGTACACTGTACAATGTCTAGTTTTGTGTACTGTGTGTCCAGTTTTCTATACAGTACGTAAAGTGTGTATAGTGTCTAGTTTTGTGTCCAGTGTGTACTGTGTGTCCAGTTTTGTGCATGGTATATACAGTGTACAGTGTACAGCTTTGTGCACAGTGCATACAGTGTCCAGTTTTGTATATAGTGTGTAGTGTCCAGTTTTTTTAGTTTTGTACACACTGTGTCCAGTGTCCAGTTGTGTGTCCAATGCCCAGTGTCCAATTTTGTGCAAAGTGTGTACAGTGTGTCCAGTTTTCTGTACAGTGTGTAATGTACAGTGTCCAGTTTTGTGTACAATGCCCAGTGTCAGTTTTGTGTACAGTGTGTATACAGTGTGTAGTGTCCAGCTTTAGTGTGTACAGTGTCCAGTTTCATGTACAGTGTCCAGTTTTGTGTACAGTGTGCACAGTGTCCACAAATGTATGGTGTCCAGTGTCCAGTGTCCAATGTTCAGTTCTGTGTCCAGTGTCCTGTTTTGTGGACACTGTACACGCTGTATGCAAACTGTACACTGTACACACTGTGCACAAAACTAGACACTGGACACTGTACACCAAAGTATACACAAAACTGAACGTTGTACACAAAACTGTGCACAGAACTGTACACTGTACACAAACTGTATTATACATAAACTACACTCGACAGAAAATTGTACAAACAAAACTACACTCTACATAAAATTGTAAACTGTATACAAAACTGTAAACATAAATCTGTACACTATATGTAAAGTTTTACACAAAACTTTACACAGAACTGTACACTGTACAGAAAAACTACACACAAAACTGCATATACAAAACTGTACATTCTACACAAAATTGTAAACTGTATACAAAACTCTAAACACAAAACTGTACACTGTACTTAAAATTGTACACAAAACTACACAAAACTATGCTATAGAGAAAACTGTACACTGTACAAAAAACTGTGAAACAAGACTGTACACACAAAACTGCACACAAAATTGTAAACTGTATATAAAAGTGTAAACATGAATCTGTACACTGTACATAAAACTGTACACAAAACTACACTGTATACAAAACTGTACACTGCAGAAAACTATATACAAAACTGTACACTACACAGAAAACTCTACATTGTACATAAACTGTACACAAAAACTACACTGTACACAAAACTGTACAGTGTCCTGTTTTGTGGGCAGTGTACAGTGTACAGTCTTAGTCACTTTTCCTTGTTTCCGAGACAAAATACCTACCACCAAAGTTAAGGGAGGAAAGGTTTATTTAGCTCACAGTCCACAGAGGTTTCAGTCCACAATTGGCTGGATCCAAGGCAGGGTGGCATGGCAGACAGGCAGAAGGCAGCAAGGTAAGCAAGAGGCGTAAGCAGCTTCTTTCTGCCCCTTATATCTTATCCAGGCTGCCAGGATTAGGGCAGTGCCAAACCAATCAGTGGAGTGATTTAGTAATCACATGCCCTTAATCCCAGCATCACACACTCTAGATTCAACCACCTCTGAAAATCTCCACCTCTGACTGCATGAGGCTTTGGGGGAACATCTAGGCACAGGTCATGACAACTACTAAGAGGAAGAGGCCAGTCTGGAAAGACTACATTGTGTGTGGTTCCAACAACTATATATGAAATTCTGGACAAAAAAAAAAAAATTAGAGACAGTAAAAAGATTAGCAGTTACCAGGAGCTAGGTGGACGGGGAGAGAGGCGGATAGGTGAAACACGGGACCTTTAAGGTAGTAAACTATTCTGAATCATACTGTAATGCTGGATGCATGTCATTATACACCTGTCATAAGTGAACCCTTACGTGAACTATGGACTTTAGTAATAATGTGGCCAAATTTGTTCATTAATTGTAAGAGATGTACCACAGCAATGCAAGAAGTTATTAACAGGGAAAACTGCAGACTAGAGGAGGGGAGGTATGTGGGAACGCTCTATACTTTCCGCTCATTTCTTCTGTACACTTGAAACTCCTTAGCCAGGCACAGCTGTGCATGCTTGTAATTCTAGCATTGTGGGGGCTGAGGCAGGAGGAGCACAAGTTTGAGCCCAGCTCGGGCAACTTAGTGACTTAATGAGACCCTACCTCAAAATTCAAACAAAACAAAACAAAACCCCCAAGATTTCCCTAAAAATTAAAATCTACTAAGTAAATAGACAAAAATTAAGAAGGTGGGCTGGAAGAGGGGACTGACTCCCCTCCACCTGCTTTTCCCCCTCCTCTACAGCCCTGCTCTCTGTTGGGTCTCTCCCTTGTCCATTTTTTCTCCTTCTTTCACCTTCCAGCCTCAGTCCTCGCCCCATCCTCAGACTCTGCTCCCAGAACCTCAGGGAAGCAGGCAGGGCATATACATCCGAGACAGCAGGTACAAGATTCTTCTGTCAGAGGGGACTGAATAAGTTCATTGTGGGAAGATTCTCAGCACCCGGGCTCTATAAGTCGCATGAACATCTCATGCCTCCGGGATAAACATGTGGCTGGCTGGCCACAGAATTAGATCAGAGGCCACAGCCCATGGGCTCCTGATCCTGGGAGCAGCTAACTGTTTATGCATCTGTCTCCCAGTGAGAGTGCAGGCTCTGCAAGGAAAGAGCCACCGTGTATCTAACTCATGTTGGTATTCTTGATCGAAGTAAGTCCCTTGTCTAAGACAGGCTGTGTGCTCAAACTTGAATTATCAAATAGATGTGTTAATGGGTTTAGCATCTGTGGTAGGCTAAGGACTGGTCGTCTAAAGACAACGAGTCTTAAACTTTATCATGGCTTAAACTTGTGACTTCACCTTACAAGACAAAAGGACTTTGCAGATGGGATGAAGTCAAGCATTTTTGAGATGAAGTCACTATTCTGAATTATCCAGGTGGGCCCTTGTCAGCAAAAGTGTCCTTGTAGGAGACAGGCAGAGGAAGCCAGGGGTGATTTGGCTGCAGAAGAGAGAAGAAGGAATGTGAGGCGGAGATGGGGCATAAGCCAAGAAATACAGCAAGCACCAAAGCTGGATTAGGCAAGGAAACAGATTCCCTCCAAAGCCTTTGGTGGGAGCACAGCCCAGTGAAACCCAGGTCAGTCTTCCTGCCTCTAGAACTGTAAGAGAATACGTTTCTGTTGAATTGGGCTGCTTGATTTGTGGTGATATGTTATAGCTATGACAGGAAACCAGTCCAGCATCCTGCACTGGATGTAGCTTCTTCCTGATTCAGTCTGTCTCCCTGGGTCTCCCTTTGGGCTGCTACCTGAGCATAGCTGTAGATTCCTCTTTACCTTCCTTTATGGTTTAGGTAAAAAAAAGTCCTGCCAAAGTGCTTAGAAATGGGGCTTTTGGAAGGTGCTTAGAACATGAGGCACTAACCTCATCAATGGAGCAATACATTGATAGGTTCATAGCTGAATGGCTATGAGGAGATGGGCACTGTTGGAGGAGGTAGGCCACGGGGGTGTAACCTGGAAGGGTATTCTTGTCCCTGGCCTCTTCCTTACTCTTTCTGACTCTTCTTCATTCTCTTTGCCCCTCCTTACTGTCTCTGCTTCCCGGATGCCATAAGGTGAGCAAATTTCATCCACATCCCCTTTCCCCATTGGAGCCAGCTGACCTTGGATTGAAATCATGGAAACTGTGAGCCAAAATAAATCATTCCTTCTTTAAATTGTGCTTGTCAGATATTTTTCGCCAGCAACAACAAGCTAACACACCCTCTTAAAAAGGTTCTCAAATGACTTGGCAGCTTTCCTAGCTCCCAGAGTCCCTGCTGGCCAAGGGCAAAGGATGCCTTCCCCAACCCTCTGCTAGGTCCAACTATCGGAAGACGACCTCCTCTCTCCTGTGGGCAGCTCCCACCTGCAGCTGGCAGGATGGTGGAGGGACACACTTTGGCTGTGGCTGTCAAAAGATTGGTTTTGCGCTCAGGTGTCTGACCTATGTCAACGTGTAGGGATTTATCCTTGAGTACTTCACCCTAAAGCCAGAAGCCCAGTCCCTTTCTACTTATATAGAGTACTGAACAGACAATCCCATAAAGTCAGCTTGGAGGTGCACTCATCATATGAAGAACGGGTATCTAGAAAGTCCCCGATGCCGACTCTGCCAGTGGCTGAGAGCCAAGGCTGGCCACGCCAACACAGGCAGGCAAACTGGCATCCAACAAGTCAGCGTTCAGCAGCCCAAAGGCTCTGCAGAGTTGCCAGTGACCCACGGTCAAGCCCTCTGGGCTGCCGGAGCCCTAGCACTTAATCCTGTTGGTCCACTGGAGGTTATTATTCATGGATCAAGTTTATTCATGAAGACGGGTAGATGATCAGGTATAACCTCTAGTTCATGGTGAGCGGGAAGTAGAGCTGCATGCATTTGCATTTATTTCATTTACACATGTACTTAACAAAATCAGAGCAGGGGCCCACCCAGATCATGTCACTCACCCTCCCCTCCTCTGCTTGTCATCCATAGCCAAGCCCCCCACATCACAGGGCCCTCTGTGTCCTCCCGGCACACCTGACCTACTCTTCAGTGCTCAACTCCCATGGCCCCCCCCTCTGATGCCTTTTTCCCTCAGTGGGCACTGCTTCCTTGGTCTACTCTGTACCCTGCAGTTTTATTCTTGCATACTCTAGTACATATCCCATTAGGTAGCATATCTTCCCCATGTGGCTGCCCTGCTTCTGCAAACTCCCATAGGGCAGAGACTAGCTTTCTTTTCAGCATACTGTACACCTAGACCTGCAAGTGGCAGGCCGGACACTCGGTGAATGGTGCCCAGTGATTAACTAAAGCATATAGGTCCCTGTGGCATCCATTCACATGCCTCCTTCTCTGGAAGCTGGTTTCTGCATATCACAAGCCTCCAAGTCCTTGCTCTTAGTGAGAGAGCTAGGCACAGTCTTCAGAGCTGAGCTCCAAAGGGGGAACACTCAGGAAACCACTGTGTGATCCTTCCCAGGGGCTGAGCCCCACCTGCCTTCTTTCCCCTTCCTCAACCCAAGTAGAGGATGAGGAGTGGACCTCGCCAGCTGCTCTTTGCTGTGGCTGCCCAGCTGTCCTTAGCTAATAGGGACAAAATGAAGACACTTTCTCACTTGAGACTTCTTCCTGCTGCCTCCAGTATCCTCCTGCTGGATGCAAGGCAGGTACTCCCTCAATGGCTGGGCCGTAGTCTTGGCTTTCTGTCCTACTCCCCATGCATGATGCACCAAGCAGCCTTGGTGATCAGAGAGGTTCAGGGAGCTTTGGGCTGCTCCTTACCTCTGCTGAAGCCAGGACGGGAGGGTGCACTGCATAGCTCTCACCTGGCCTCCAACAAATACAGCTCTTAGGTCCTTGAAGCAGGACCCCTCCTATTTGGAGGCCCCTGTGCATAACAAATACACCAAAAATTAAATTTAGTAAAACACCTCTCTGGATTCTGCCCTGAGGATGCGCAGCTCAGCATTACACAGAATAACTTCTAACCTTCCCCAGATGTTGCACAGCGAACACTGTCAATCCAGGAAACAGGCCTTTCCTGCCCCTCTCGCACCCCAGGTCCTCCAAACCCAGGGAGTGGGGCTGGATTCCAGGCACTCATGGGCCCTTAGCTGCCAGCCTCCGGGAGGAGGCGCAGGCGCTTTCGGGAGGCAAAAACGGAAATTAATTACCCTGTTAAATCCTTCCTTTAGATACTGTGAAGACAACTGATTCCTGCATAAAGAGGAAGTCCGTGTCCTTGCTTCTTTGGTTACCATGTGTGGCTGGAAGGTGGGAGGAGCTTGTGACTCAGGGCGTCGGACATGAAATCACAGCATCACAGATAGAGGCTGGAAGCAATGTTGCTGTTACCTCATTCTTAAATTTGTGTGTATGTATATACGAGTATACGCACACGTATATGTAACATTTGTGAAGTAAAATACAGAGTCTTAATGTCTGTGAATTTAGATAATGCTTTAAGAGTAAGTGAAGAGCATAATGTGGAACGGTGATTTTTAAATGAGATTTACAAATTTAATATTTTCTCAAAAATGGATATCCAATGCAGCCCTGTCTTGGCATTTGAACATTTATGTAAAATTCACAGTCCTTTTTGAACTGAAGAATTGCTTTAATATTTTCACCGACAGTCCTAGTTCCAGCTGTCTCAACAGAGCAGTTTGTCCAAATTGGAATGAATTAAAAAAATTCAGTAACTCGAGAAAAGCTGTCTAATTTGACATGACTTTCAATAAAGCACATATTATACAAAAACACTGACTACTATAACACAATTAGTGATTTTGCTGTATGAAAGCAGGAAGAAATACATTCTATGGGATAGTATTTAATATAAATAATGTATGTTTTTGCCTTATTACTCATCACTGGATTGTCAACAGAACACCCAGACGTGTTCAGCAAAAATCGAGTTTAGTCAGCTTTGATATTTTGCTGGCTTTCAGCCATATAAAGACCATGGCCAGGTTTTTTTTTTTTTTAAGATTTGCGTGGTACTGGGGACTGAACCCAGAGGTTTTGTACTGAGCTACATCCCTAGCCCTTTTTCTTACATTTTTATTTTGAAGCAAGGTTAGGTGCTACGTTGCCCAGGCTGAATTTGAACTTGCTGTCCTCATGCCTCAGCCTCCCAGAATGCTGGGATTATAGGTGTGTGTCACCATGCCAAGATGCCAGAATAGAGATAGAGACATGTAAGATCATATATATATCTTGACTTATATATACATCTATATACATAATTATGAGAGTATATTCTTACAGCTAAGAGGATAGGACATAGTTCACTGACACATGTCAGAAGGTCACACCTTTAAAACTGCAAGGACAGATGAGTGGGCGAGTCACTCTTTGTGCCCCACAGCAGGGTCTTGGGCCCAAGAGACGGCAGATACTGAGTCTGGCATGTCAGTTCCAGGCAGGATGTAGGGGAAACCCAAGAAGAATGGTGATATGGGAACATCAAGACCCAGATTTATGGAGATGTTTGGCCCCACCTTGGGTCCTGGGACCCAAGAGACCACACAGGACAGAAAAGATGCCAACCATTTATAATATGCTCAGGGATTACAGCCCATGCTCTGTGTTCCATTCTCCATGCCCTTGAATGGGAGAAGGATTTGGAGAAAGGTGAAAGGGTAGGTTGTGATGGCTACTATTCCAGGCAACAGGCAGATGTGGTGTGCAGAAAATCATGTGTACAGTGATTTGAAGTTTGGCATTTTCTATAGTTTGTATCTTGAACATCTCCCAGAGGAATATATGGTAAAGAGTTGGTCCCTAGGACTGTCCCTTTGGAAGCTAGTGGGACTTTAAGGAGGCAGAGCTTGTGTAAGAGGTCCTTAGATCACTGGGGATGTGCCTTCAAAGGGAAGCCCTGGTCCTCATCTTACTCTCTTTGTTCCCTGGCTTGTCTTGTGAGTGGCTTTGCTCTGGTTTGTGCTCCTGCCATGACGTGCTACCTTGCTACAAGCCCAAAGCAACAAGGCAAATAGATCATGGACTGCAATCTCCAAAGCTCTGAGCCAAAATAAACCATTTCTAGTTATAAGTTGATTTTCTCAGGTATTTTGTAGTAGTGGTGAAATGCTGACTATCACAGGGGTCAGTAAGGAAGTATGACTGTAGACAGAGTTCTGATGACCAGGACAGGCTATTACCATTTTGCAGCTACTCCATGAAGGGATGAGGCCTACTGTGTTCTCCCGAGGCCCATGTTTTAGAGACTTTATCTATATCCACTTTCTTTTTTTGGTGGGGGGAGTTGCTGGGGATCAAACTCTGGGTCTTATACTTGCTAGGGAAGTGCTCTACCACTGAGCTAAATCCTCAACCTACATCCACTTTCAAAAGTCCTTCCTGAGTCAATACATGATTCTTGCCTGGTCACAACTGAATGCATTAACAGTGAATATGTATGAAATATTTGAAGCCAAATATATCTCTCTTTGGGGTTTGTTAGCACTGGATTTAAAGATGGTACATTTGAGGGGAGGAGGGCTTTGAGAATCCTGCTTTGGAGTAGCCCTGGCTGGATGTGAACGTGCAAGGGGACAAGAAGTTTGTAGATGGGTTGATAGGCAGAGGTGAGTGGCCAAAGCCCTGGAGAGAAGCCTCAGTCCATGACTCTCAGTCCCTTGTGGAATTCCAGCTCCATTAGATACTTTTCTATCCTTCTGCCTCATTGCTCTGTTTTAATTAAACTGCTATTCAAGGCTTCATCCTTTGCAATGATGAGATCCCTGAATAATCTGGGAAAAGTGAAGCCTGCCATGCAGAATGAACTTGAGTCAAGCAACACCATTAGGTCAGAACAAGAATCACATCTTCTGGGTTCACATCCAGGGCTCTTTCCCATCACCAATACTTCATGAGGAGGTGATCTCGGGATATGAGTCTCCTGACTGTGATTTCTTGGAGACTGGAAATCATGTTTGTTGACTGTTTCCTCTCTAGGGCTTAGCATCATGCCTCGTGTGTAGTATGCATTCAGCAAATATCTATACACTGGATGAATATGGGATGAATGAAGCAGTAGCACAGCTCTTTGCCCATCATCCAGAGATTCTGTTCATTTTGTTCGAGTTAGCTAAGATCAGCCTGATGTTCCGAGGGATGTCAGCTGGCATCTTCAGCCTGGAGTCTTCAGGTCTCTCACACCTCCCTCCCTAAGTCCAGGAACATCCTCTGGTTCCACATCAGATGGGCCTTCTTTCTCTTTGGACAGGGCATAGATTGCAGTATAGGTCTCTAGTTTTCAGGTCCATCATCGTCACAGGGTTACTTCTTCCCATTCTTTTAAACATAACTGCATCAAAATGACCTTCTTCAGCCAAAGACATGTGAGTGGAAGTGAGATGGATCAGTTCCTGGCAGAAGCTTCAGGAGCCAGCACAGGGCCTGCTACCTTCTCTTCCCTCTGTCACACTTACAGAGCATGATCCAACAGTAGCCACCGCTTCACGCCGAGTCCCAGAGCGAGTAGGACAGTGCAGAGAGGAATCTCGGGCCAGCCTGGGTGCATGTATCTAAAGTCCTGGAGATGTCCTGGCCACTTGGTACTTATGACCAACACAGGCCCCTTTGCCTCTTCTCCATCCTAATTGTGGCAATCACCCTGCTCATGTTTGCGTGTTGGTGGACTTCTGCTGCATCAAATCCATCCTGGTGACTGCCCTCCTGTCCCTTTTCAAGCCCATACAAGCTGGAGCATCTCCCATTGCTGAGTGTTGTGTGTTGGAGGAGCCATCCTCAGCATGTGTATGCCATGAAAACAAGCCCTTTGTTCCTACCAGTCATTCATATGGCCGACCTGCCCCTCTTTTCACTTCCCTCCCACATTTCTGATCTTTGCTTTCTCTCTTCTCATGAGCCATCAGTCTGGGCATCTTGACACTGGCCTGTAAAATTACCTGCCTATCGAACAGTCATCAGCCAGCACCACGGTCAGTGCCCCACCTGCATGCAGTCATGCCTGCTCTCCAGAGGAGAGCTAGCAGGGGACAAAAACAACCCAGATGGTGACAGAGTGGAACCTGATACGGTGCGATTGTGAAATGGCTTTATTTTTCCCCCTCTCAGTACCGTCTGGCAAACTTACTTTATCAACCCTTTTTGCCCACCCGAAGATGATATCTCAGGCAGGTTCCTCAATTTCCTGTCACTTTCAGGAAATGAAAAGTTCTTTGGTCACTGCTAGTTTCAAAATAGTGTGATTTCAGTGATAAAGTGTGCAGTCCCCTGTAATTCTTAAAACTCTGAATGTCAGGTTTCTCCTGGAAGCCTGGATTGGAAGTAACTATGTGCTCTAGTCCTTTGTCTCTTCACCTCCCCTAGTGATTCCTGATCCTTTTTAGGAAGACAGCAAGTTTTCCAAGTATAAATGGAGGACATGAATATTTCTGCTTGATCGCAGCTGCCACGCTTTGCTTTTGGAATCAGACGAGGTGTTCTAAGGTAGGACTCTCTCCTTAGGCATATGTGTGAGGTCTTCAGAGTCCCCTCTGCACGGCAGGGGACACCCGCACTTTGTCTCCTCTATCCAGTAGAAGAACCTAGAGAGCGGCAGGCCATTTTCTCAGCAGACACCCTCTAGGAGCTGACCTGTGCCCTGGCGTTGTGGGTGGCTTGAGATCCTCAAAGTTAGGCATATTGCAAGGGGTCTCCTCAAAGCCACTGCTGAGGTGGAAGGCAGCAGCTCCAAAAACACTCCAGCGTAATTCAAGAGTGACACACTTGGAAGAAATCTCCCTCTGACTTTTCATCCTCCACCGTTCACACCTGCACCGAGTGCTGAGCCGAGGGCTGGGCTTGCTTTTGGTGGTCTCCTTCATGTGTCCTGCACAGGGAACTTGGCACCCTGTTCTGAAAGGTGGGATCATTTCCTACCTGTTGCCCAGCTCTCACCTTGATGGAGGGAATGGTCCTCAGCTGAACTGGGAAAAAACGATCACTGGTTGGTTAAAAAGAAGCTGGATGCTGAGAGTTAAGCTCTGTGTTTCTGGTTTGATCCTTGGTGGAAAGAGTAAACAAATGAAAGCCCTGCAGGCTCACCCTGGGTGCTAACATGACAGTCTCTTTGTTCTGGTGTCACCACTCTATCTTGTTTCATTTGTTGGTTGATTCTGATGGTGATAAGCTCTAGCACAGACAGAGACGATGACATGTACAGACAGCCAGGCACGGAGGCAGGGCTGGCTTTGCTTAGAATCACTATCAACCATCATTAAACAAGAACAGTCTTGCTGCTCTCCTGGAACAACAGTGCAGTGTTGTTCACGGAAGGAGAAGCAGCCCGGTAGTAAATCAGCATGTGTGATCCAGAGCATCTGTCCCGGGACTGGATTCAAGCCTCACATTTGAAAGCCCTGTCTTTCTGCTCTGTCTCTGGTGTCTCAGATGCCTGGCCTGTGTACTCTCCGATGGGCACCGAAGCTCAACCCTTAATGAATCTGTTTCATCCATCCTCTGTGATCATGCCAGGGATTTTCAAGGAGTATTTTTTGTGTGTTGCAGAGTCTGAATTTTAAACCACCCTACTGGAAATGTACCTTATGATTTTGGAGAAAACCCACTGAGCTTATGTGTATCTGATATGGTGACAGATTTCATATAAATATATTCACACATCAACTAGTAAGGGCAGGAATAAAAAAGCCCCAAAGGTATTTGAATTTCAACTTCCATTAAAAATAAAAGCTGATGGCTGGGAGGGGTGAGGCTCAGTGGTACACCCTTTACCTACCATGCTCAAGGCCCAGGGTTTGAGCCTCAGTAGTGAAAACAAACAAATAATAAATTTAAAAAATGTTGAAATCAGAGGCCAAATGTGACTTTTAAGCAAAAAGTGTGAGCCATTTTAGGATGTCACTGACACAAGTGTTAAGCACACAAGGTGGAGCTGGGGGCAGTGATGCCCTCCTGGGACCCAGCACTGAGACAGGAGGATCGCTGTTTCCTGAGAGCTGAGGCCAGCCTGGCCCACAGAGCAAGTTCAAAGCCACTCTGAACTACCGAGGGAGAGCCTGACTCAATAAAATAAAACAAACAAACAAGGAATACAAGGTGCCCTTGAATCAATTCACTCACATAAAAACACAAGAGCGAGGTCAGAAGATATCTACATACACAATTCCATAAAATTTGAGTTAAATCTCTAGTTTGTAGCAGGTCATCCTAAAGATTCTATTTAACCTATGAAGTTGGATCAAAACATGTACCGACTGTTTCCATTTAAATAAATGTATTACAGTAAAAGACACAGTACCATGAATACCCCTCAAAACATTCCCTCTCGCATCAAACACACTTAGCCCATCTTTTGTCACTTTCTGAAGGAGGTCTGAGACAGGAGATTTGAGCGTGGCAAAGCTGGCTGGGGAGGAGGATGTGACCTGAAAATTACACCCCCACCCCCCACCCCCGTGCATACAGAACAGTTCCTAAAGCCTCGCACACGTGGAGCGAATCAGAGAGCCATCCTCAGTTTTCTCAAAACTGGGGCAGTTTTGGGTAGGGCGGCCTAGACCCGACCTCAGCCTGAGGGGTGGGAGATACATAAAGGACAGTAACCACTGAGCTCTCTGCTACTGTTTTCTTAGCCAGCAGTCCGCTCTCAAGCCCTAGAGGGTACTTTTTCTACTTTTTCTTGGCCCATATTTGCTCTGCAGAGCATGTTTCTTTTCCTACCTTTAATAAATATAAAACTTTGCTACCTTTTGTGCTTGTTTTGACGAATTCTTTGCTCAAGACAGAACGAACCCAGAAACCACCTCTAGAAAGAGATCCGCAGCCCAAACCCAGTAACGAATATTCAGAAGTCCTTTAAAAAAAAATTTAAAGGAATGGGGAAAAAAGAATGTAGATGTAATATGTACAGGTACAAATATCTTACGATGAATGTGATCCTCTTTCATGAGTGTTTTCTGTTGCACTGTCCTGATGTCCCGAGTCCATTCAAAATGTTTAACTCTCCTGTTCACTTTGACTTTGGGAAGAGCCACCAGTTGCACGACGCCCGATTCAGTGAATAAGGTGGGTAAGAACACACCATGTTTTTATTTGACAAAAATTGCTGTAAATGTTTTGTGAATAGCTTCAGGATGTCAAGGCAGCCATGTAAAGATGCTCATGAAAGAGAATTTCCAGAACTGCTTCAGAAAGTGGCAGGAAGGATGGAATAAGTGTTTCTGAAGTGTGTGTGTATGTGTGTGTGGGGGGGTTATTTTGAAGGGGATTAATGGCAAATCTTATACTGTAGTAAATTATTGTTAGTTTAAACATTCACCATACTTTTTGCTCACACCATGTATACATTGCAAAGTGCTCCAGTCTTCCTGAAAGATTAAAAAAGTTCCAAGGCCAACTAACTTGTAACCTTGTAAATATTTAAAGACACCACCTTTATTAGAATATTTGTTCTGAAAATGGTGTTAGTTAAGGTTGTAAACTTTGTTTGCCATAGGCCTGAATTTTATTATTGTCTTGAGATAATTAACCCATTGACTGTGGCTTCATCGATTTACTTCCAATTAACTCAAACCGTGCAACATCTGCACAGATTCTCTTAGACGAGGGAACATAGCTAAAGGCATTCCTTATTGTAAAAAGTTACATGTACATTTTAACAAAGTGACTTTAACAGTTTAATTTAAAACACAATGCACAGTCTTAGTTTCCATTATCGAAGGGATCTTGAATCTCAGAACTTCAATGCAAGATGCTTAAAGAGAGAGTAATTACAGGATGGATTCACTTTTACTTCTCAGAGATCCACAAGCAAATACAGACCGTGCTCAAGCTGATGAGGTAAAAGAGCAGAGAGGCCAGTATTGCTGGTGGATTTACAGTTCACTGCAAATGGACACCATCTATTGAAATTTTACAATCCCTTGCCTCACCAGGGGAACAAGGGACCCAGAGACAAATAACAGTGGCTGGTAACTTTCCTTTCTAAACCTGGGCCGCCTTTATTTATGGGCCCTTACCCTAGCCACAGGTATCTGCTTATACTATAAGGAATTCACTTTTGCCCATCCACACAGAACTGAAGAATTCGTGGATCTCTGGGTTAAAGAAATTTAAATCTGGTACAAGAGATAATCCACTATCAAAGTGGAGAAATCAGATTGGGATCTGTGTTTTTATTTGTGCTTGAAATGGGGAATTCTCACAACGGAACATGAGAAATGGTGGGTGGGCACGGGTAGAGGGAGTTGTCGTGGGAATGAGGTAGAAGAGAAGGGCCTGGCTAAAACTGGCTGGGAAAGTAGGTGCGACTTGTTAGTCATGAAATCCCAAACATCTGCAACTTCTCAGGAGCATGGCCTAGACCTGACGTTAGCCTGAGGCCCGAGATCCCAACATGGCCTCTCAGGACCCGGATGTAGAAACTGTGGAGGGTTTCCTTGCGATTTCGAGACTATAAAATAAAGGAAGCCACAAACAGTCAGTGCTACCATGTTTTCATAATAGCCTGTACCACGTCTCTCAGACATGGTACATATTTTTCTTTTTCTAGTTTTTTCTTTGTTTTGCCTAAGCTCACTCTGCTGAGCCAGTTTCTCCCAATCTCCGTTTTGATTTTTAAATAAACTTTGTCCCTGCTTTTGGCTCGCTTTGTTCAATTCTTTGTTTGAGGTGAGAAGAATCTAGAATCTAACTCCAGATGGAAGAATGAGCAATCCAGAAGCCAGTAACATTAATCTGGAATCTAACCACACTATAACAGGAAGAGTGCTGTCTGGGGACAGAAGGCCAAGACTGCAGCCCTACACCTGCATGGATTTGCTTGGGAGCCTTTGACAAAGCATTTCTTCTTTCTGGCCCTTTTCCCCACCTGTCAGGTAATGGGATTGGGCTGTCTTAGTGAGAGCTGCTATCACAATTAGCCACAACTGAAGGACTTAAGAGAATAAACACTTTTTTTTTTTTTTTTTTTTTTTTTACAGTTCTAGAGGCTGAGAAGTTCAGATTGAGATGCCAGGAGACCTGGTCTGATGAGGGCCTCTTCTTGGTGTCCAAATGGCTGTCTTCTTGCTACGTTCTCACGTGAGAAAAAGCAGCAGAGGAGAGCCTGATTCCTCCTCCTCTTTTCAGGGAGGCACCAGTCCCATTCATAAGGACTCCTCCCTCATGATCTATCACCTCTCAAAGGCGCCACCTCCAAATACCATCTGTCACACCAAAATGATGAGAGACAATCGTATGGGCTGACTTCCTGCTCTAGGTTCTGACAGACCAGGACAACCAAAGTGGAGTCACTTATGCTAAATGCCACACAATCAAACTGAAACTTTACAGAAGCAGATCCATCGCAAAACAGTTTTCCCTGTAAACAGATAATTTCGGTCTACCCGAGTCAGTGTAATAATGGACCCTCCCACCCCACTGCCTTAACCATTATAAAAAAGCAACCTGCGGTATGGTGGTCTACAGCTGTGATCCCAGCACTTGGGAGGCTGAGGCGGAGGGATCTCCCTGAGTTCAAGGTTTGCCTGGGTTACATCACAAATTCAAGGCTAGCTTGAACTACATAGTGAGCTCTGTCTCATTTTTTTTTTAAAAAAGCAAACTGCAGTTAGCCAATTAACTCCTCCTCCTCCCATTCTGTTTTCCCGTTCCCACTTTATGCAACCCATTGTTCTGCTACTGCCCAATGGGAGCTCCCATTTTATTTTGCAGAATGGAAACTCTCTCATTCGTGAATTGCAAATAAAAGCCAATTACAGCAGTAACTAACTTTGTTGTAATTTTGTCTTTTAAACATATTGGAGGTCAGTTTCAACCTATGAATTTTGGGGGGAGGGGCACAAAAATTTGGTCTCTGCTGACCTGGGCGCCTTCTGAGAAGGAGATGAACCCGAAAGAGATGAACCCCTAAGTAGGAGTTTGAGAAATGGAATTGCGGATTTGCTGAGGTTTGTTAAAATGCTTCCAAACATATCTGGCCACTTGTATCATTCATTTCAGGCAGTTCTGTGGTGGAGCCCAATTAGCAAAGAGAGGCTGCCCTGATCCCTAACCTTGACGGCTTTTTCCTTTCCCAAACACAGTTTGATGGAGGCTTTATTCGTTGAGTAATTAAAAGCAAACCAACTACCACCCTGCACATTGCCACTCACCACCCTGGACCCCGAGTTGTCTTCTGTGAACCAGAAGGCGGCCTTGCATAGTGGGGACACACATCTAGGGGATGGGTGCATCCATGAAGCACCTTGACATTGGCACGCTGAGGGCTTAGTAGGTGCTTGTTGTTTTTGATGCTGTTTGGTTGTCTCCACTACTACTACTCTTTGACAGTAACGCGCCCACCACAATTCTGGGCATGTAAAGTGTGCTCTATGCCAACCCTGACTGCTGCTGGAGGCTGTTAATTTCTTTCCCAGGCACCCCACCGCATTTTCCAGGTTGTAAATCTGCCTCTCACCCTTGGAGCCAGCTGCCTCTTGAACGGGAACCAATTCCTTGTAATCAAGCCCGTGGAGAGAGCAGTTCCCCATCCTGCGTCTGCTGGGGACTCACAGCTTTATCGCTCTCCTCGCTTAGAACTGAAATACTTTATAGCATTCATGCTTTTCAGATTGAAACCTGCAGGGCTGGTTTTTCAATTTCCCCCCTGGGATGGGAGCAGCACTTGTCTTCCAGAAGTTGGGCTAATCGAGAGGTCTCTGATAGGGCCCTGGACTTGCTGGCAAGCTGGAATAGCACCTTCTGGAAGAAAGGAGAATCCGGCTCAGTAGGATTCACCCACCTGGGGTGATGGGCTGTCAGGGAGAGACATACCTGGGGCCGCTACTGCTAAAGGGACCCATGGGGAAGGGGGGGACATGTATTGCTCACCTGTGTCCTGGGCCCTGAGCCAAGAGCTCCGCCTCACACACGTTTGGGGGTCAGAACAAGAGTAAAAATCCTTATTAACATGGTACGGCTGTGGTAGGAACATGGGGGAGGGGTGCTGCCCACGGTCTTTCCCAGTGTGTTCTGGGTGCGTAGTTTCCCTGACAATGAGTGAATCTTCATTGTTCCTCAACCTGCTACATGGAAACTGAGCACCAGAGAGGTCAAGAGAGCCCTCCGAGGTTACACACTGAGTGGCAGAGTCCGAATGTGTGTGACTGCAGGTGTGTGTAGGACCGCGGGGCATTTTCCGGCCTTCCGCATGCAGACTCGGCTGTCATTCTGAATTGTCTTTTACGCTCTGTATCTACGTGACATATCTTGTTTCCACCTCCCTCGGCCTCTTTTGTATCACTGTCCTTTGAGCCTGTGCCTGTGGGTAGAAACCGAATTCACGCTGAAGCTCCACAGAACTTCTCTGAGCGGTTTTCGAGGGTGGGAAGCTCTGCTGTCGCCTGAGGCCCGAGCTTGGGGGAGTTCTTGGTTCAGCCCTGCGGGGGCGGGGACGAGGTGATTCCTGCCTACAAAACCCCAGCAATGTTCTCAGGGAGCTACTGGTTGATCAGCACTGAAAAGTGCTTTTATTCTACCTAAAATTTGACTTCAGAAGAGGAAGAAGAAAGAGAAATCATGTGTCCTGGCTTCTGGCAATGTGCCAGGCATGCTGTTCATGACCAAGCTCTATGCTGAAACCTGTCTTTGGAAAGAGGCTGGGAGGGCCTGGGCTCCAGCGCAACAGGCTGAGATTCCGGTCTCAGCTGTGTGGTCTTGCTGAAGTTATTTAACCACTTCTTCATTTGAAAAACTGGATAGTAATACTTCTTAGCTAATGAGATTGCTGGCAGGGAGGTGAAGGTGGATGGATAGAAATAAGGCATGAATAGTGTTGAACATAGTACCTGGCACACAGTAAGTGCTTAATAAATAGGAGCTGCTGTCTTCTATCCCTGCTGCAGATGAGGACACATAAATCACATGCTAAGGCCATCAAACTTATATGCAGAGAGGTGCTTCTAATCCCTGACATGTTATGCCTGATGATCTTTTTGGTTAAAGAACTTTTAAAACTTTATATACCTAGCTGGATGCGCTGGCACACACCTGTAATTCCAGCCCTCTGGGAGGCTGAGGCAAGAGGATGCATGTTGGGGGCCAGCCCTGGGCAATTTAACAACTAAGTGAGATTCTATCTCAATCAGTCAGTCAATCAATGGGACGTAACCCAGGGCAAAGGCCCAAAGTTCAAACCCCAATAATGTGAAAATGAAAACAAGACAAAATAAAAAACTTTGTAACTAATAAATTTAAAGAGCACAGGAATTGAAAATACTTCAGAAAACGTGACTGAGAGTTTCACTACTTTTTCAGTTTTTGGTTTTTAATAGTACATGTTTGCATTACATAATGAGTACATCCCTCCTGAGGGGTTGGTACTTGTACATAACACTTCTTTATTCTTTTTTCATACTCTTTCCTTCCCCTCCCTCCTCTCCCTCCATCTCATGATCCCCTTCCCATTCGAGCAAATTCTTTCTCCCTACTTCCTATGACCTACCTTTTATTTTGCTCTTTATTTATATCTGGGGTTTCTCATCTAAGAGAAACCATGCAGTATTTAAACTTGTGTGTCTGATTTATTTCACCTGCTACCTTTGTGGCCCGCTGCCTTCTAGAAGACAGGGTGGTCAGAAGCAAGGCACTAGCAACAGGGGAGAGCTGTTTCTTTCCTAACTAATCACTTTTCACACTCCATCTTGTCATTAAAGCCACCAAAGGCAGGGAGCCTGCTGCCCAGCTGAGCAGGGAATTAGCTCCTTCTCACTTTTGGAGAAATCACAAATTAATACAGGGGGAGGAGTGAACATAATTCATTTTGAGAAACTCATACCAAACTCCTCTCTCACTTACCCACTATGCTTCTCTAATTTTGACCACTTTCTCTCTGGAATGGTACTGGACTTGGAGGGAAAGGGAAAAGAGAAGAGATTCGACCGGATGTACTGAGTGCCTTGTGAGTTTAATTCTCTTTTGTAGGAACAGACTTCACAAGCATCCTGTAAGCTCTGTGGCATAATTTCCATGTCACAGTTAGATAAGTACAGCTCAGAGAGGTGAAGTAACATTTGGGTTGTCACACAGGGAGGAAGTACTATAAGCCTGATAAGATCTGGGGGCTCTCTGGTCCCCAGACTCATACTCCTCCCTCTGAAGCAGGCTGCCTGGAGTTAGGAAACCTGTTCCCAACTCTGGCTGCAACATTCACTTGTTATTTCAACATCTCTTTTTTTTTCCTCTCAGGTTTCATTTTATTTAGTGATGGGTCAGGGAAGTGTTAGGGTTAGGTCAGAGATGACTAATGGATTCCACCCAAAGTTCAACCTTGAGCAATTGGCAGTGGCTACTTGGTGCTCTGGCCTGAAGAATAAGCATCTGAGGTCATGTCTAGACTCATTAGGAAGGAGTGCTGCACTTGACTTGTGATGTCTGCTTCAGGCATATCTGTGGGTGGTCAGACACTTACTCAGGGGCTGTGATTGTTATCATTGTCCTAATGATTGCAGCATGGCCAGTCCTCTGCCTCCTGCCTCCATTTCTAAGCAAGAAGAAAAAGCAAGGAGAAGGGACAGGAGAAAATGTCTGTACCTGGAAACAAAGCATTTCCCAATAATTCCTAACAGACTTCCTTATCTCATTGACCAAAATTGCATGATGTGGCAACACCTTGCTGAACGGGGGTTTGGGGAAATGAACTTTTATTTTGGTGATACTGGGGAATTGCACCCAAGACCTTCACACTGAGTTACAGCCTTAGGCCTTTTTAATTTTGAGGTAGGGTCTTGCTAATTCTCTAAATTGCTCAAACTGGACTTGAACTTGTGATCCTCCTGCTTTAGCCTCTCAGAGTGCTGGGATTACAGGTGTGCATCACTGTGCCCAGCTAGAATAAGCATGTCAATTGGATCCATTTCTGTCTCTCAGAAAAAAAACAAAACAAAACAGGGTTCTCTTAGTAAGGAAGTGGAATCTGGATATACCATAGGAAACCAGCACTGACCGCCACATGTACCATCCCTGGACTGGGAATCTCATGGTCCCTCATGGCCAAGTCAGTCACCTGACAATTCAGCACACTTATTTCTTCTTAGGTACAATTACGCTTCCTCCAATGCATATATTGAGTCTCTGGTTCATTAGGGATAGATATTCAGAGAGAGGAAATCTAGACTAGCAGGATAGTCCCTGGTAGCTAAATCCACAAGGACAGAGAATCCACAGGGGATGTGTCCCAAAGAACAGTGTTCAGAAACCCATGGGTTGGCCCTACGCTAACATCCAAAGCTTAGGAGTGAGTCCACCTCTCTCTCTCTCTGTGCCTCTCTCTCCACGTGGTAGGAAAGCATCCAAGCAGAGGGAACTGAATCTGTACAAAGCCTCAATCCTCGGTTCACCTCCTAACACTGAAATACACCCAAGTTCAGATCTCCACTGCCTGTGCTTTCCTTTGGGTGATGCCCTTGACTCTGGTCTGCCATGACTTTTACAGAGCAAATGCTATAGATGGAATGTTTGCATCCCTCCAGAAGGTATGTGTTGAAACCTAGTCCCCAAAGTGATGGTACTTGGGGGTGGGGCCTTTGCCAGGTGCTTGTTTACAAGTTTCCCAGGCTATGGCACTGTTTTGGTAGCTGGAGTTGGCTGAACAGTAGAGTTGCCAGATAAAATACAGGCTGCCCTGTTACATTTAAAATGCAGATAGACAGCTACTATAGAGCTCCTGGCCCTGGGCCCAGACACCCTCCACCAAAGATCTGGGCCTCTGTAAAATGAGGCGGAAGAGAGAAGGAGGGAGAGGCCAGCACGGAGGCCGGAGGAACCAATGGAACGTCGCGCTAGTCCCTGGTCAGGCGTTGGAGGCCTGGGCTCTATGCACGGCCTTTTGCGCGTTTGCCCTGTGACTTCAGGTAAAGCACGTTTCTGAGTTTCAGGTGTCTTGATACAATCAGAGTTTTACAATACACTTCACTCTACCCCTTAGTACGGGGCCTACCATTTCGAAAAATAACAATGATAATAACAACAATGCCCACTGCCGCCGGCTTGGTTTTGCTGTGGATCTCGCCCTCTCCCGGGTGACTTCCTGTCTCTGCCTGGCTCCCTCCATTCCAAGCAATAACAGGATCTTGTGGCTCCCCTTCCGAGAGCCCTGAGCTGGCTTCCGTTGCCACCCAAGTCAGGGTCACCCTGGTGGGCACGAAATATGCAGCCCTTTGTGACTTGTTTGCCGATGACACTTCAGAACTACCACCTGTCACCACCTCCCTCAGGCCTAGCTCCTGACCATCCTGAATTCCTGGAGCTTCCTAAAATGAGCTTCATTTCTCCTTTGGGCTTTTGCCTAAACTCCACCTACCTGAAGCATTGAATGAATAAATGAATGAATGAATGGTGGGAAAAGGAGCAAGCATATAAGCCACGTGACTTACAGGGTGCTATTGTCCTTCTTCACCACATCATTTGTGCCTAAACACGTGTCTGCTGAAAATATCTTGGGATCTGATGACAAAGTTGTAGGGACGGATTGTGCCTGGTCTGGGAGCATCCCTGGAAGTACAGCCGCTGAGGAAAACCCCCACCCCTCCAGTCCGCCAGCCCACATAGCGCGTCCACTCAAACAACTCGACCACAGCTTGAGGTCAGTCACTCATCTCGGGGTGACCTGGTTCTGTGCACAGAGAGACCTCGTACTCTGCCGCTTGGAGATCTGTGCCCAGACTGCCACGTAGAGACGGGAGGGCTATTTCCTGCCTGGCCACATTTGAATGGAAAATGGGTCTCCCCAGCCCTCTGAGGTCACAGAATTGGGGCTATCATGGTGACAAGACCATCAGGGACAACAACCACTCTTCTCTTTCTTTCAGGTAGACCCTGGCACACCTCTGTGCAGGAAGCCTTCCATGATTGCCTCTTTTCTTCCTGCTCCCGTCCACTGACCGCCATATGCCAATCTGAGGGTCCCTGGGATGGCAGTGCCGATTCCCTTACCCTGTCAGTCCCTTTCCTGGGAAATAGGGGAAGCGGAGGAGTTTGCTCCTGTCCAAGACCTGGGAGGAGCCGTGAAGGGTGCACACAGCCTCTGTGCGTCCTTGTGCAGAAACTCCAGCCTCCAAGCTAGAGGCAGGTGTGGGGAGACAGACTTACGGAGGCTGTGCACACAGCAGATGGAGGCCCAGAAGGAACATGGGCCCCACCTACGTCACCTCTGCCAACCTTGCCTCCTCCCTAAAGCACTATCATTTATCAGACTTCAAGAAATATCTCTCGCTCATTTATCAGAAGTTGGGCAAAAACCAATTTTCATACCTCAGCATCCAACTTTGTATATAAAAAAGTCCCAGTCTCATTATCCACTAGACGACTTGTCTCAGAGAGGTATTTTTGCCTCTTTTTGAAAATCAAATTCATCTCCTGGGGATAAACACTTGCCACCACTCAGATAATCCAAGAGCCCATTTCCGATCCTCTTCTCCCTCAACAGACATCCTGGCACCACAGGAAGAGTTTTTGGGTCTGGGTTGGAATTTTGGCTTTCCCACCTCTCAGCTGGGCAACACTGGGCAAGAGTCCTCATGTCTCTGAGCGTCTGTGTCCTTGTCTATGAGATGGGAAATGTCTAAACTCAAGAGGGAGAGTGCATATTAAGTGAGATAGTGTCCAGACCCATGGAAGATACTCCTGAAGCTTTCAACAATCCCTTCTTCCCTTCCTCTGAATCCCACCCACCCCCCTCTCTGGGACAGCCATCTATGGAGGGCACATAGGCTACTCTGAGTTACAGTATTATTTTAAGTCACTTTGTCCTTATTTTACTTATTGTTATACTGGCAACTTAAGTGGGGCCGTGCCTTTCTCAACGTATTTGCCTTACAGTGGTAGGGTGGTCTCAGCACAGAGTAGGTGCTCAACAAAAAATCTGTTTCGGTGAGTCTAAGACCTCATGGGAGCCAAGCTGCATCTGATAGAAGAGTTTTAGGAATAACTGAGCCATGCAGGAGGGCCTGCGATCAGGAGGATGGCATCTCCAGGGTAATAAGTAACTACTGGCAGTCATTTTGTAAACACATTTGGCTTCCCAGGGTGCTGCTTTGAACCTCTTCCTAGTTGTGTTAAATTCTGAGGTTTCTAAAAAATGATTGCTTTTGCACAGAGTGCGATTCCCCAGATGCCCTCTAGATGGCGGTGTTCAACACAGAGAAAGCGCAAAAGACCCTGGGGACTCACGGTGCGGGAGCGGGGGGGAGTCCTCTTTTTATTATCAGTGCATTAAGAATGAATTTATCATCCTGGCTCAGCAAAACTCTGGTTATTCGGTAAGAAGCTTTATCCCCAGCTAACGCGTAGCTTAATCAGTTCGGTTAGATACAAAGCCAGCTCAGGCCTTTGTCTCGTGTTCAGAATGAACAATCCCAGAGGTCTGAGGCTTTTCCATCTGCGGGCTGATGAGGGGAAGGCAGCAGCTTCTCTCCAGTCTTCCTGGGTTGGGGGCTGTGGGGAAGACGTGGGGGAAATTAGCAGAGGCAGAAAGTTCTGTCTCCTAAAGTGAGGAGGAGGGATGGGTCATCCGGCAAAGGGGTTTGGATGCGAAGATAACAGCATCAAAACAAAAGCTGAGATTCACTGTTTACTGCTTGCCTGGCACTGTTCAAATACCTTCATTCATTCATCTCTCCCACAGTCCCATGCAGCAGGCACTCTCACTACCTTAGTTTTACAGATAATGGAACTGGGATGTGGAGAGTGAATGCATCACACAAGGACCCACAGTTGGTGGAGGCAACTCACAGACATCGGGACAGAAGGCCGCCAACGGAAGCTGTGGCCCTGACTGCCAGGCCGGGCCTCATCCCCTTGCTGTCAGACCCACGTGGGCCAACAAGATAGCACTCTGTCCCTCCAAAAATCTTGAACCACCAAAGCCCAGCCCCTTGGAACCGCAGTGTCCCCAGCTTACAGGCAAGAGCAAACAAGGGAAGAAGTGCAAAAGCCCCGTGCAAACCCATCTCACTCCTGGGGAGACACGCAGAGCACGCACCTCACCACTGGGGGGGCAGGTGATACAACCGAGAAACTTCAGGTCCTTGGTAAACTCTGAAAGTTTTAGAACCAGAGAGACCTGCGCTTGCGTCCAGGCTGCTGTATTTATATCTAGATGTCCCCCCAAATCCCCATGTAACCATAGGTGAGGCTTTCGGGAGATTATCGGATCATGGGGACATGGTACTCACTGATGGATTAGTCTACCGACAAGTTTATAGCTAAATGTGATTTGGGAGATAAAGCCCTGTCGGAGGAGGTGGGTCATGGGGGACCTGGCCTGGAAGGGTAGATCACCCTCCCTCCCTTGATAGCTCTGCTTCCTGTCTGCCGTGCCACGAGCTATTTCTCCTCTGCCAGGCCCTCTGCCGTGCCACCCTCCCTGGGAGCCAGTCAGCTAGGAACTGAAACCTGTACAAACTGTGAGCCAAATAAACCTTTCCTCCTTTAACTTATGGGTGTCGGGCCTTGTGTTCCAGTAATGAGAAAGTAACTAAGACACAGTTTCTTGGATAAGTTAATTAATGTTCTGGATTCAACAAATTCCAAGTGGTGGGTGTGGTCCAGGTGAGGAAGCCAGGCACATGCAAACCTGGAGTCAGGAGTAGGTAATGGACTGTCCACAAAATCCAGGTGCTAATTATCAGCTCAGGCTTCACTCAGGCAGAGTGGGGTGCTCTGGGCAGGGCAAAGGGGAGGATCTGTCTGGGGACAGCTGAAGAGCTTTGGTGGCAGGCTTCCTGGATCTAACTCATGGGCTCTACCAGCCCATACAGCCCAGGCCAAGTTATTCGACTGCCCTCAACCTTAGTTTTCTTATCTGTGAAATGGGTGTAATAAGCTGACACAGGGCCTGACACAGGGCCTGACACTGGGTGAGTGGGGGTGGAGCAATAAGTAGGGTTACAGGTCAAGCATGAGAGTGAACAGAGCCCCCAAAGGAAACTCAGGACGTGGAGAATCTCTGAGGTGGGATGGGGGTAGGGTGGGGTTCCCACTGTTCTGCATGCTCCTCCACAGATCTGTTTACCAAGCTCCCTGTGTTCAGAGTTTGCTGAGGACGACACAGTTTAATTTTTGCTGCCTGGGGCTTTCCTGCTAGTAGTGGCCAGACTGTGGGCCCTGGAGCAACTGGACATGGCAGGGCCAGAGGCTCCTCTCCACAGCCTTTTTGGCGCTGGTTTGGTGCCGCCTGCTTTGCTCAGGCAGATTTCTTAGAATTGCTGTCTGGAACTCCAAGGTCAATATTGTCCCCATTGTTGCTTTGGGAGGGGCTGGAGACAGCTCAGGATGATGGGAGGGTGGGCCGGGAGCTGGGGGAAGAGGGCAGCCTGGTAGGTGAAGGGGTGAGCTGGGGATACCGCTCGCTCCCTTGAGCCAATTCTCCAAATGCGGAGCGGTGCTAACAGTTTGAGGGGAAGAAGGTGATACCCTAAAACCGCAATGCCAAGGCCTTTGAGGGCAGTGGGGGAACAGAGAGGTGCCCCATCTGAGGTCAGACTGTGAAACCGGCGGACAAAGCAGTCCATGAATGGTGGTCCTCTCTCGCAGGCTTCCCCCAAGGCGACAGCCTTGAGGTCCCCTCCCTGTTCTCCAGTTGCTTGTCTCCCACATCCGAGTGAATCTCCATCCGGTCCCTTGGAAAGTCCTTTTGTCTCCACTAGTGGTAGGTGAAATCTACCTCACGTTTCCAGCTCGGGTCTTCCCGGCACAGAGCTCTCCAGGGGATTCCCCATGGCACCCCGCTCCCTGCAGCCTGCTATCCCTCAGCAGGCAGCAGACTTGCACAAGTTCTGGGTCTGATGGGTGGTTTGCAGACTTTTTCTTCTCAAGCTCCTGCTTGTCTTTTCATCCTCTTCATGAGGTCTTTCACTGAGTAAAAGTTTCCAGTTCTGGTGAATTCGATTTTTTTCTGTCATAGATCAGATGTTTTGAGTTATGTTTAAGAAGTCTTCGCCTACCGGAAGGCTCTGAAGATTTTGTCTCAGTTTCCCTATGAGCTTCCTAGTTTAACATTTTACATTTACATTTCTGATCTACTTTGAAATTTTTTTTTCTGTTACGTGTGAGGTTTAGATCTCAGTTCATGGTTTTGGGCCAGGGGATATCCACATGCTACAACGCCATTTGTCCGCGGTCTTTTTTCTCTCTTTGCAGGCTGGGGATGGAACCCGTGGCTTTGTGCGTGCCGGGCAAAAGTGCCGCGGCTGAGTCACACCCGCAGCCCCGACGCCATTTGCTAAAGACACTATTTTTCCTGCACTGCAGATTTGATCTCAAAAGCTGATCGTGAGTCTCTCCTGCTTAAAATCCTCCAGGGACTCTGTACATGGGGAGAACAGCATCCAAACAGGTCCACCCTCGGGCTCCTGTCCATCTCACCTCTCCCTGCTCCACTTCGTTCTAGCTACAATGGTCACTTTGCCCTTCCTGGGACACCCAGGGCTTCCTTGCCTCAGGGCCTCTGCACCTCTTAAGTGCTCTGCCCAGAAGTCTCCCTTTGGCCTCCTTCCCTGGCTGGTCCCTTCTTAGCTACCAAGCTCGAGATCAAATGCCCCTCAGAGGGGTCACGGGTACCCTTCCCTCCCCGTCCTTTATCACCACACCATGCGATTTCCTCACCAACACTTGTGGCTAGCAGAAGTTAGTCTCCTCTTTCGTGTATCAGCTGATCATCTACCTCCAGCTGACTAAGCGACACGGGGGTAAGGACACTGACTGTCTCGTTGAGTTTTGCGGGTAAGATCTCGTGCTCTGAAATCAGACAGGGTGAGTTCGAGCCCACCTCTGAGCCGTAGTAATCACTGTGAGATGTTAGGCAAGTTATTCAACCTTTCTGTGCCTCAGTTTCCTTGTCTGTAAAACACAGATGGTGACTTCCCTAAAGGTTGTTGTAAGGACGAAAGGAGTCCAGGCACAGAAAGCATTAGTAAACCCTCCGGCCTATATTGGGAGCGCTGTCACTGGAGACAGATGTGAGGGGAGCTACCTGCAAACTGTGTGGGACGGCAGGACTCTCCAGGCTGCCTGCCACAGGCAAAGGATGAGCTTGGGCAGGGGTCTGAGCCAGCCCACTCCTCAGGCTGGCTCTCTGGTCATCTGCTTATACTTTGGGTTTCCACATAAGGTTTTTTTTTTTTTTCTTTTTTTTTCTTTTCAGAATAGCATGTTGCTGATGAGTTTGAAACGCATAAATATAGGGGAAGGGGCTCTGCACTTTCCTGCAGCAACACCTGGATCTTAATCCCACCTCCGTTGTCATTTTTGAAAAATTGCGTCTCCACTTTGGACTCAATTTTCCATCTGTGTAAGGGGAACTTAGGATAAGTAATCACCAAGGTCCCCTCCATGTACAACGCTCTGTGATAATGAGAGTCTATTATTTTGAGCATGGACTCAGTGTTCACGTCATCTTCAGAGATGCCCTCGGCAGGAAAACGGCAGGGACTCCGAAACCCTGACGTCCCAAAGGTGGGCTCTGCCTGTGAGTGACATGTGCAGCCACCAGGCTCAAGGATTGGCCCAGAGTCCGGCAGTATGGAACTTAAATTCTGTGCGGTTGGGGGTCATTAGAGTATAGAGGAGCACCCTAAGTGCTGTGAAGTTAGGGTCCCTGGAATCAGCCCCACTTTGCACTTACTAGGTAACAGCCCTCAGGCCAGACGCCTCATCTTCTCAAACCCCTGTTCATTCATCTGCAAAATTAATATGTTTACATGGGCTCGATGTGCACATTCGAGGAGATAATATATGCATAGTTTCAGTAGTGCATGGTGGCACGTATCCAGAAATACAGATTCTCAGACCTACCAAAATAGAGTCTCCAGGGAGATTCTGGGAAATTGTATTAAGGATAATCTCCCTACCCACTTCCTCAAGTGATTATGCCGATGAACCAAGCTTAAGAAATACTAGTGTATCTCACAGATACTGAATTTTCCACCTTCTTGGACAGTGCTGTTCCATAGAGATATACTCTGAGATGCCTATGTAATTTAATTTTTTAAGAAGCCACATAAAAATAAGCAAAGGGAATAAAAGGATGAAATGCATTTTCATAATATAGTTTAGTGAATTCAATACATCCTTTCAGCAAAATTATCATTTCAGCATGTCATCAATATCAAAATATTGCTAATGAGATATTTTACATTCTTTCTTTCTCGCTCCGTTTTCAAAGTCTGGCGTGTGATGTATACATACAACTTGAATCATCTGAACTGCCTGTCGGATGCCCAAAGGCCACATACGACCTGTAGCTCCCGTCTTGGACAGTGCAGGTAGAGATGCTGCCCAGAGACTGAGGGACAAGGTTGCAGCCCTAACGACAGCAAATTGTGCAGGACTTTATTGCCTACCTTTTGAGGAACACCTTCACCCAGACTTTATCTTTTTCTCTCCTTAATTTTTTTCCTCTCTGGAGTGAGGCAGTATATGTTAACAGCAGGTACTAAATATATATATTGTGCTTTCTCGGTGCTTTGTATACTAAGAGCTGAATCATATCCCTGCACTCTGACAGTTAACTTTCATTGTCCGTTCAATAGCGTCAAGAGACTTTCGCAGGTTAAAGAAGTACACTCTGGGTGTGTCTGGGTGGGCCGTGGGGATGTGACCTTTCCTTCCTGGCACCTTCTTCCGCTGTGCGCCTCTTCTCAGCTGCCCTGAGCTGGGCCGCTATGTCTATCCAGCACGATGCCTCTGCCTTTGGATCCAGCCGAGCATGGACTGAAATCTCTGAAACTGTGAATGGAAACCAACCTTTCCTCCTTTAAGTTGTGGGTGCCCAGCACTGTGTCTCATTGACTGAAAGCTGACCGACACACTTCCCCAAACCCATATGCTAAAGCCCTGACCCCCAGTACTTCAGAATGTTACTATATTAAGAAAGACGTAAGACTGAAAAGTGAGGGCATTAGGGTGGATTCTAATTCAATATGACTGGGGTCCTTAAAGGAAAAGGAGATTAGGTTAAGGTCAGAGTCATACAAAGAGAGAACACTTGAAGATGGAGGGGAGCGAAGGCCATTCAGAGAGTCAACACTGTTAGCCCCTTGATCTTGGACATCTAGGCTCCAGAATTTCTGTAATTTAAGCTACCTAGCCTGTGCCACTTTGTTAGCGCTGAGGTAGCACACTAATACATATATACAATCTCATTTTAATTTTTGCAATACCTATGCAATATATTTAACCCCATTTTATAGATGAAAAAACCGAGGCACAGAGAGGTTGAGTGTTGTCCCAAGTCAGTGTGGGAATATACCCAAGCCGAGATTTAAATTCAGATCCACCTTTACCATACCGCAGAGTCAAAGCCCTTGCCCCTAACCAGTAACACGTGTCCATCTACACCCATTTCCTACACTGATTCTTTTTCAACAGCATTAATTTGCGAGCCACAGACTCTGTTCTAGTGCTATGTGATTTTAAAGTATTACTGTGGGCCTCAATAATTCTTCACTGTAAAATGGAATGGGACAATGGAGCGATGATTACCAAAAGCCTTTTCAAATCACTCTTCTGTGAGAAATTCCAAGTTTTAGGCACCAGAGGATTTGGCGGATCCAGTAGAGCCAGGCCCTCAGGATGTGCACTTGGACCCATACGCAGGCCTCTGGAACTGGAACCTGCATTTGCTGTGCTGGGGACAAGCACGTGTGTACTGAGATTGCTAACTGCTACGACGAGGCCGATGAGGCTCCTCTTTCTCTGTGTGGAAACTGAGTCTCAGGAGAAGGTAAGGAGTTTGACGGGATTACGGAGGCAGAAGTAAGAGGAGAATCTGAGGAGAGTCTGGAAAGAAGTTTGCAAACTCCCTCATCCCTACCCGACCTTGACCCTCTGGTACAGACCAGACAGAGGACCAAGCCAGGAAGATTGTTTGAGCCATTCTCAGGCTCAGGTGCCATAAATGTGACTCCAATATGGAAGGTGACGCCCGAGTTACCCTTTCTGGGACTAGCAGGAGCACAGAATACTGGGTGATTTCTTAGACTTTCCTCTCTGTCATTCACAAATAGAACAGGCCTTGAGCTCCAAGTTCCAGTTAGGCTCCCAGGCCCCTAGAGGTCAAGAATTTGTAAAATGATAAAAAAGTGATGATGGCATGAGCGATCAGCTTTTTATTTTATACCTAAAAAATTTACCATCTGTTAGCACCATGAATTCACAAAAACGACCTTTTTTTTAATACATTCCTAATTAAAATATTTTAATCTCATAACAAAACTGGCTCATTAAATTTAATACGTTTATTTTTATGGGAAGTCACTACTCTTTCCTTGTTTTTCCCAGGTTGCTGCAGTCAAAGTAAATCCTCATCATTCTTGTCCTTCCATGGGGATCCTGATCTCAGGCCACAAGCCCTAAATTCTGAGTGCTTTGGCCGTACTGGGGTGAAAGTTGGAGGAGGCTGGTGATGGCCTAAGCCTCTTGGGTACTGACAGTCACCCTCAGACCCAACAGAAACTGGGGCAGAATGGATAAGGGTCGTTTAGGATCAGTAAGAAGTGCGAAGTGTTGCGTAGAAGCCAAGGTGAAGAGCAAATTTTCCTGGAGTCCAGCACATGCATTCATACTGTGGTAAAACTAACTTAGCAAAGAGTTGCCAATTAGACATCTTTGGGAAATGGAACTTCTTGGCTGGAGAAGACTGATTTGTAGACAGTAGTCTCATCGCATCCCTCCTCCTGGGTGATTCTGAGTTCTCGTGAAGAGCTCAGGAGCAAAGAACCTGGCACAGCTCACAAAAGGCAGCTCTCCCTTTGAACATGTGCTGTCTCCTGCTGCAGCGCTACTTCCAAAGTCACCTGTCTGAAGGATGGATGAGCTGCACTTTGCAAGGCCCCAGGAGCCCCAGGAAAATAATCACCTTCTCAGAAGCCAGCTTTGCTGCTGAGTACAGCTCCCCCCGTGTCTGCTGAAGAAGTTGGGTCACCTGGGCCCAGGCCTGGGCTGGCACCACTAGCACGAAGGAAGATGGCATTTCTCGAGTCCACTCCAGAACAGAGCGGATAGAATATCCAGATGCAAGCAATATGTTACAAAGGATCCTGTCTGCTTACTGGGTCTCAGGAAAAGGAGAGGAACTTAGGCATTTTTGAATTGCTAGAAGGCACCACATTCTGTGATAGGTGCTGGAATCAAAGGTAAACGGGACAAAATGCACCCCCACTTGGAGGAGAGAGTGACAAGTGTAAAAGTGGTGCGGGGAAGGTGTTATTGCTGCACAGGACTTTGTGACCATGTAAGAGGAGCTCTACTGAGCATCATGGGAGAGGTGACATTTAATAACAACTGGCATTTACTGCTCCTCACTGTGGCCCAGGCATCCTGGTAAATGCTGTTATAAACATTGTTTTGCTTAATTCTCCCGACAGCATACTATTATCGCCACTTTATAGACATGGCGACAGCATTCATTTGTGAGATTTAGCAGGGGATTATGGTCCTACATATACTACGCATGCGTGCACACACACACACACACACACACACACGCACACAAACAGCTCATATGGCATTTCAGCTGCATGTGGTGATCCCGTACTTGCGTGGGCTCCCTCCAAGGCCCTGGAAAGCCTTGGCAATGAGGTCTTACATTTTGATAAAATTTGAAAAATGTTTTAGACCGTCTGAGTTTCCTCCTTGTTCCGCAACTCCATTGATAAAATCAGCCCAACATTAACAATTCCCATTTATTCTTTCCTTAATACAAATTAGCTTTGGGACTAAGCTCTCCCCATCCGTGAGCAAAAGAGCTGGCCGCCGGCACCTGGACACGACGAAGCAGTGAGCCAGCTGGAGGAGCCGAGCATCTTCCCCTGTCCACTCCTGGGGCTGGGCTCCCCCACGGCAGGATCTTCATGCAGCCCCAGCAGCCCAGCCCCCACCCTCGCCAAGTGGGAGACAGAGAAGGCTGGAGCCTCTGGTGGCCTTGCTGCTAGCCCTGGGTCAGCCGAGGTAGACGAAACCCTCTGTGCATGCGGCAGGATCTGGGAACCCAGTTTACAGTTCTGTGGGAGACGCCCTTCCCCTGAGCCAAGAGGTGAGCCCAGAAAAGAGCATGGAACCCAGCCTCGAAGGCCAAGGAAGACCTCGTGGGAGAAACATCACTTGGCAGGGGGCTGAGTAAGCACCGCCCAGGCAAGGAAGGCAGCCACTGTGTGTGTGCTCACACCTCCTCTCAATTATTCAAGCAAACATGAATCCAGGTGCCACTGGGAAGGGAATTGGGGATGCGATTAACGACCCTACTCAGCTGATGGCAAATGAAAAGAAGAGGTGAGTGAGTCTGACCTAATCAGGTTAGCACTTCACAGAAGGCTTAGGCCTTCCCTGAGCCTGGAGATTCCAAACAGCCACTTCTGCCTTCTTCCCTTCACTCCCTCCTCGCTTCCTTCATGGCTGCTACCTGTGGTGACAAGCTTCAGCTTGTTTTGGTTGCTCACAGTCGGCTTCCTTATGACCTACTCTATATGCTCTGGATTTATGTAGATGGCTGCTACAGTTGCATAAGCTGATTTACTGTAATAAATCCGTATATGTGTATCAGATGTATCATAAATCTGTTTATCGATCTATTTATCTATTTTCTACTGGTTCTGGTTCTCTGAGCTCTGACTGATAAAGGTGATAATGATAGCAATGATGATGACATAACAATACCAGCTACTCACAGTGGTTGAGAATTTATCACGTACCAGACACGGTACTTACTGCTTTTCAGCCATCGTTCTCCCTTATTGTGCTCAATGACTCCACAAGGTAGATGACACTGTTATTATCCCTTATGGAAGGTGGGGAAACTGCCACACAAAGAGGCCAAGCAACTTGTCACCAAACCAGACTTAGGGCCAACAGTGCCACTCACGTCTCCTGGGTCTGTGCCTTACCTAGACCGGCGTGCAGCACAAGCAGAGAGGACATGAGCAAATCTGACCATTTGGATTCTTAACGTGGAGAGTGATGACTAAGGGATTGAGATGGGAGATGACACAGGGATTGAGGACAGCATCACAGCCACCCTGTGTGCCCACCCACTCTTCCATCATGGGTAAAGTTGATGGGCAAGAATCCTTGTAACTAGAACTGAGAATGGAGCATGAGAGCATTAGAGGCGGAAGACCCCCGAAAGCTGCTAGTCTATCTCCCCTGGCACATATAAGAGAGGTAAAGCCATGCACAGACACAGAGAGGCAGCAGCCTGTAGACAGGCTGTAACCATGATCTTTTCACATGGCGAAGTTCCTTTGGATGCAGAAGCCTTGCCACAGCCCCGCGTTCTGTAGGGTAGGAGGACCCATGGAGATCTAACCATGTCAGGAACCAGGCAGCCTCCAATGGATTTCCTCAAGATCTCCCCGCTGAAAGACTCAGCAGTGTAAGCCAATGGTTGGTATGAGATTTGGTGAGGAGACACATTTGATGCTTTAACTTTTCACACAGAGGTAGTGATTCTCCCAGTCTTGTGCATAACAACGCAATCACCCCCAAGACTGAGGAGGTGGCTTTGTACTTCAGCTCAAGACGTGTTGCTGACGGTGCCAACAGCAAAGAAAGAAACAAGATACTCATGCAGATAATGGTGCTATTAATAATGGCCATATTAGTAATAATCATCCTTTACTATTTTTTCTTTCTCAATCATATTTTTTGTAATTACCATCCTTTGTATCTTTACAATGCTTTAGAGTGTATGAATGGTTTTGTATGTATGTAAACATTTACTGGGACATGCTGCTACAATTAT
This sequence comes from Hystrix cristata, assembly GCA_004026905.1. NCBI lineage: Eukaryota > Metazoa > Chordata > Mammalia > Rodentia > Hystricidae > Hystrix > Hystrix cristata. The sequence goes on along the minus strand of PVJO010003328.1, from coordinate 14,496 downwards.
TCCCACTTCACATATGGAGAATTGAGTGTCGTTAAAGGTTAGGCACTCACAGTAGGGGGTGAACTGGTCTTGGCTTTTGGATGAACTTGACCTCATTCTCCACTATTCTATGTTGGCCTCTGCCTCTGAGTTCTGGAGACATGTCTCTGGGCAAGGATGGCACTCTCTCATTGCCTCCACCCCTTCCTCCCTTTGGCTTTGCTCCATAACATGGACTTTTTTCTCCTTGGTGGGTAGAGGGGAGGAGGTACGGAGCGGCTGGAGAACTGATCGCCTTGCAGACTCAGCGCCAATGATGAATGTGCACCCATGATGGTCAAAATACTGCTGATAATTACACTCCACCCAGAAAGTGGGCATTTATGGGCTGTCAGCCAGAGAAAAATATTTTGAAGTCAACAGTTGAAAAAAATGTCACAACTGCTGTTTTGAATTCATAGATATCTTGGGTGCCTTTGTCATACCTTATATTTTTCATTTAGAGGAAAGAAAATATGTGGCTTTGAAAATCAGAGGGGCTTAGAAAGCACTCATGCCATGGGTGGGTTTTGAACTCTGGAGGTGCTGTGGGTTGGATTGCTGGTGTGTGACACATGTAGGCACAAGTGATTCCTTAGGAACTTCTTCACAACATGGTGCAAGGAACATGGGCTCGAGAACTTGACTTTCAGCCGTGTGGCCATTGGGAAATTCATCTCCATGCACCTGTTTTCTGCATGTGTAAACCAAGAGCTAGATCAAGCTGTTGTAGGGGACTAGATGAGAGAGTGAATATCCACGAATTGCCCAGAACAGATCTTTGACTAGACATGATGTTTTCCTCCTACCAGTAGCCTTTGATGCAATTAACAAAATGCTTCTCAAATAGTACATGTCCTTTTGCTGTGTATAAATGATGAATGAAAAATGAGGAGAGTCTGTAACTAAAATGCTGATGCTGTTACCTTGATATTGACCCTAAAGTCTCTCCAGTCCATTTTATACTTCTTTTTTGCTGGGTAAGACATATCTAGAGTAATTCATAGGTTTTCTAATAAAACAACCACACACACTTACCATTAGTTTATAGGGGTAAAGGTGACAAATACTTGCAAAGCACTTAAAAAAAAACTTTTCACCAACATTATTTCATGTTATTTCCACAGTAACGCAACAAACTGCTGATGCTATCACTATGACAACTACTGCTTCTGCTTCTGCTACCTTCTTGCGTTTCCCGGGCATCTGCTGTGGGCCATCATCTGCAGCAACTGCTTCTTGGCCTCTATCCCTGGTGAATCCCCATGGTGCAGTCTATCAACAGCAATATGCACAAGAGAAAACTAGAAATGACAGAGTAAAAAACACTTGCCCCGAAGTCACATAACTAATAAGTGATAGAGCCAAGGCTCAAACGTAGGCCAGCCTAATATCAAAAGTGCTATTATAATACAAATGTTTCTTATCTTCTTATATAGGTGATGAAAGACACTAAGAGAAATATAGGATTTGCTCCCAATCTCCCAGTGTAGGGAGTTGAATCTGGAGCCAAATAAATGTTCTTTTGCTCTGAATTCCAAGCTGCTGCTTCCGGATGACTATCTCCTCATATGGTAATGGTGGAAAAATGAACACATGTTCACATGGTCTTCATTGACTGTTTCTATCTTCCAGGCTTGTGCTAAGAACCTAATAGACTTTGCGTCATTTGATCTGCCCCAAACAATGGCATATGTTATCATGCTTAAGGACTCAGTCTCCACAATGTTAATGGCGATTATCTTAAGGTTATAAAGGAAGATTTCAGATAATGATAAAGATGATGATTTCCTTCGTCCTAATTTTGCATATGGTTTGTGTTATGGTTTCGCTTTAGGAAGTCCTCTCAAAAGCCTCATGTGTTCAGTGGTGGGATTTTGGAGGGTGATTGGATCATGGGGGTGCCATACTCATCCATGTATTCATTCACTTAAATGCTTATTGCTGAATGTGCTGTTAGGAAGTGGGCCCTAATTAGAAGAGGGTGTGACCTGGGACAGCAGACCTCTCTCCCAGCTCCTCCCTTTGCTCTCTGCTTCCTGGTGACCATGATGTGAGCAGCTTTCCTCCACTAGTCCCTTCCACTATGCACTTTCTGCCTTGGAGCCAGATGACTATGGGTCGAATCTTCTAAAAACTGTGAACCAAGATTAACCTCTTCCCCTTTAAGTTGTGGGTGTTGGGTATTGTGCCTCAGCAATGGAAAGGGACTAAGACAGTTTGCTTTTTTAAAACAAAGAAAATGTAAAAGCATCAACCACAGCTATCCTTCCCTGGAGGTAGTGTTTATCCTCGATGTTCCAGGTGAGGAAACTGAGGCCAAGAGAAAGTCCGTGAGTGGACTGTTCAAGTTAACATGCAGGGTTACATCTTGGGAACACCAATTTTCCCAGGTCAGGAGGATCATGCCTGGGGTAATCTCCTCCATGACAAGGGGTACGGCTTCTTGGACCCTAAATTAATGCCTAGGTTCCTACGGCAGTGAAATCTTGAGCTTTCCTCCAGCAAGGACAAGCTTAGCTGTTCTCAGTGCTGCTCCCTAGATGTGGGCTGAAGCCAGTCAGGTGCCTCGTGTGTTGCGAAAGCCCTGTGGGGTGCGGGTCCCAGTGCGATCTCATGGTGTTTGTCAGACATGCCCTAAGAGTTTGAGGTGATGATGCTGCTCAGAGGTGCTGGGGTCCATTGGTGGGTGGATGTGCATGGTGTGTGTATGGTGTGTGTGTTGGGGTGATACATATCCCATTTCAAACAGTGTGGGTCAGGGTGTAGAGAGACAAGTATATAACTATCTTTCAGATTGGACTTTGTTTGAAAAATTTGACACAGTCCTAAGTGCAAAAGTTTGGGAAATAGTAATTTAGGGGAGTCGAGAGAAAACTCATGGTGAAAAATGACATCTGCTAGACATTACTGAGTGTGCCCTTATAGACAATTACATTCCAGCCTAGTCCACAGAGGCAAGTAGGCCTTCAATAAGAGGAACAGCCAGATTCATGGATGGCGAAAATTCACTAAACATGAAAATTGGCTCATTGTTACTTTGCAGACTTTTCTGATCGAGACCAAAAGACCAGGAGCAGGAGCAGGTTTGGTGGGGAAAACATCAGGGATTGGAGCCTGGTTCTAGCCTCAGCACAGCCTCTGCCGAGCTGTATGTCTTTGAATAAGATACTTCACCCCTTTGGGTTCCTCATCTACAAGATAAGAAAATGAACCAGATCATTGGAAAGACCCATGAGTGTGCAAGTACGGGGCATTCACCTGTATCCAGAGCTGTAGCATGGTCACAGAAAGCACCTAGAGATGGAAAGGGTTTGATTCCGCAATATTACAATAATCTCTACGCTACAGAGGAAGCATGAAGACCATCTGCAGCGATGTCTCATGCATTGCCCAGACGTCTCCTTAGGTCTCAGGATGCTCATTTCCCTATTAAGGCATCAGGCTCACATAATGTTACCAACCCTACCCAAGGCTGGCATCTGAAGGCCCAGCCCTTCCCTTTGATTAGGGACATCCTCAAAGGGCTCCTTCAACTTCAGAGCTCTTCATGGAACAGGTGTAGCTAACTTCATTGCAGTCATGTTCTCTCTCAGCCTGAACATGCTGATCTTGCCCTTTCAGAGGTATTTTTTCCCCAGAGCACTCCTCTGAAAGTCACCTGCATGCAAATCCCTGTCTCAGAATCTGTTTTCTGAGGCAACTCACACACTAACCTGAAATCTCAGGCCCTCCCATCATTGCTTGGATGTGGCTTTGCTGCAAAAATCTTGATGACCACTTGGGCACTTTCCATCTGGGACATGGGTGTCACCATTTTAGTGGCTTTGCCTGTTCTGGTTCAGAAAATCATGACTGTGTCAGAGAACAGACTCTCCCATCTTCCTTCCACACCACCAACGCCTTTAGTGCCTACTCTGGGAAAATCCCAGTCAAATCCAAAATTCTAGCTCCCTAGAAAACACTGTGCATTCATCAGAGTGCCACAGAGCGGCAGTGCACAGTGCCAAGACTGCTGGTTCAGATCCTAAGTCCAGTACTGGCTGATGTTGGTCCTCGGAAACATCTCAGAACTCTTGCTTATTGACAAAGTAAGGCTAACCCTTAACTTTCAGGAAAAGTTTAGAATTAAATATAGTATTATATGCTTAATGAAACCCTGGGCTTCAAAGCTGGTTACTTTTACTACTAATAATAATATCTAAATGATATTGATATTACAAAGAAAATGAACATTTGTAAGGCCATATTACACAGAGGCTAACATAAGCCTGAATTCTGACTCTTGATTGTCAAAGCAAACACACACATACTCAGTAAGTATTCCACCTAAGGCTAGAAAATAATTGCTGCCAGATATGCGAGTGCCTTTTCCTTTTAATTATTCACTCTACCCACAGTCCAGCCAACGCTCACCTTCAGCTGTAAGTATGGAGTGAGGAAGAAAGTTGTTTCGGACAAACAGGGAAATCAGAGCGAGCAGGTGATTAGGAACTGGAAACCCCAAGCTCTCACCTGAGCTCAGTCCTGCATTAGGGTGTGATCTTTTAATCTCCTGGGCCTCAGTTTCATCATTCACTTATTGGTTCATTCAGCTGACATCGATTATGCACAGATGACTCATCCGATGCCTTCCTTACGCAAGAACAAAGCGGTGCCTGAGCCGGAAGCCAACCGAGCGGAAGGACTGCAGTACCCGAATGTGTGCTCCGAAGCATGCAGATTTGGGGAGAGCCGTGAGAGCAGGGCCTTTTCCCCCTTCCTCGGGGCTGTCACTTACACCCACACCTGACCCAGCGCCCAGTACAACAACAGTAAAGGAGAGATTCGATTTCACAGTTCAGGAAAAGTTTTAGAGCAGAGTGCTCAAGCTGGGTCTTAAATAAGAAGAAGAGGTAGGAAGAGACGATAAAGGCCGTGCCAGGCAGAAGTAAGAGCAATGCAAGGGTGCGGAGCCCTGGGGAAGTGTGCCGGGGTGCCGGGGCCTGTGGGGAGCTTCTAGCATCACTAGCACACGAGCAGAGGGAAAAGTGAAAGCCCTGGCGCCTCCATCGTGAGAGCAAGCGGAGAGAGGGGACAGGTCAGGCAGCATTATTGCATCTTGCTACCTTGACGTATATATATTATAGATTTCTCTTATCACTGTTGTCATCACTTTAGATTTATGTCTAATTTCATTGGTCCATGATTGATCATTAGTAAACAAAGATGCCTGTTGATGTGAAGCTCAGGTCTGTGTACAGCATTATTGATGGATTCATTCATTCATCCAACAGATATTTTATTCTGATAAATGCTAATTGCTGCTCAGAGCGCCCAACCAAGGTAATTTGCTGATGCATGAGTTTGTGCTTCCCTGGTTCTATTCCCTTGGAGACAAGGCTGGTGGGGGGACTGAGACCTGGGCATCTCTTTCTGTTCTGCCTGCACTTCTGGCCTGGGGAGACATTGCTCAGTGCACACAGCAGGGACGCAGCCTGAGGTTTCAGCGTCTCATTCTGCAATTCCTCCTTCCCCTTCTCATGCCTGCAGGGGTGCCCCTCACCCAGGGCTGGTGAGTGGGGCTGAAAACCAGGGAGAGACATGGGGAGAGGGGAAGTCACAGTGTGCAGAGGAGGAGGAGAGGCAGCCTGTGGCAGAGGCAATAGCAGAAGGTGTCAGCCTAGGAGAGGGAGGCAGGGCTCTGAGGAGCAGGCTGGTGACAGGGTGGAAGGGAAGAGGCAGGTTTCACCAGCACAGGAAGGAAGAGAATGAAGTGGGGGAAAAAGAGAGAGACAAGAGGGTTAGAGAGATGAGGTTGAAGAGGAAGAACTGGGCATTTGAACAAAAACTGAAGAGGAGAAAAAAGTTAGGGCAGGAGAAGGGACCCAGAAGGGGAGGAAAATGGCATCAGATCATTGTGGGGACAGATTCTCTGGAGGAATGTTGGGCTCAGTGCATCATGCAGGAATGTTGGGCTCAGTCCACACTGCAGACCTGAAGAGAGGGAGGATGGTGGCCACTCTGGCTTGCCAATCTGCACCCACTAATGAGAGTTAGGGGGTGTCCTGTATCAAAATATTCAGGGGTGACACATGGATTAGCAGGGATCAGTTCAGTTTGTGTTTAAGAAATCGAGCACCCCAAAGCACAAATCAAAGCCATCAAGCAAATGAGACTGTTCATTCAATTAACACAAATTCAGCACCTGGCTCTACAGAGCGTGACATCTCATAGGGCTGAAATCTGGGATGGGTGGGTGGGGGCAGGCTTGTTTGCTTATTCACTTATCTGTCTGTGTGTTTTGTGGAGGTGGAGGACCTCGTCCTCAGGAATATGCTGTGAGCTCTGTTTAAAGGTTGTGGCATCCCTGCATTTTCAACAACGATGAGGCATTTAACATACAATAAGCTCATCCCCTGGCTCAATTTAGCCAGCATTTCCACCACCTGATGCAAAGCAATGACGCTCTTTAGAAATGGGCCAGGATAGCCAGGCTACCAGCTCTTTGTGTTGTTTGAAGTGGGTGGGGAAAAGTCAGCGGTTCTGAGCTGAGGAAACAGCCTGGCTCAGCTGTGGGCCCTGGAGAGATCATCAGGCCAGGCCCTGAGCAGACCCATTTCAGCAGGTAGCAGCAGGAGGCAAGATCTCCTTGATGAGACTTAGTAGCTCAATGTCCCTGGAGTTGCTTCCTTTCTCATACCCAGAGGTCCCAGTGGGCCGGGAGTTCTGACCTGAGCCAACCCATCTGATAAATACCTTGACCTTCACTTAGTTCTTTTTGCTTTCCTCTTTGTGGGTGAACTTGTTCCCTGCACCCCAGGCCTAGGTTAGAACCTTTATTTAACTCAGACATGTATACATTCATACATCCCTCCCTTCCTTCCTTCCTTCCTTCCTTCCTTCCTTCCTTCCTAAATGTTAATCTAAGAGGTAACTTTGCACCTTTGCTCTGGCTTGAATAAAAACCAAATCATTTCTGCCAGTGCCAAGGCTACATAAATAGCCATCTACGACCACCATATATGGTTGTGTACTTTGAACAGTGGATAACCCAAGAGCATGCTCTTTACCTAGACTCCAGTGTGAATGGTGCTGTGGAAGGCTTGACAGGACAGCACCTGCATGGCCTGTCACACACAACAGCTTATCTGGGTCCACACAAACACCTGGGAATGATTCTATGGTTGGTAAAAACATGACACTGTGCAAACAGCTTTGGTCTAACACTGACTCTCACCAGGGGCTTCTCAAAGGCTGGCAACACTTGTTCTCTCCACTCAACCACCCTGGCACCTGCCTTCCCCTTCTGACAGTAGCTGAGCCCCTGTGCTCTGTGGCAGACTTGACTTGGGCTGCATCTGAATCTCAACACTTGACCATGTCTTCTTGGCCATAATCATTGCTCGACCAGACCCTACCGAGCTTCTAGGCTACAGCACCCTGTTGACAATGCCTTGCTTCTGCTCAGGCCCTGAGAGGCTTGCCAGAATGCACCACTCCCTTTTGTAGGCTAGGAATTGCACGGTGTAAGATCCTGTCCACACAGCATCTATCACACCTCGAAGAATGGTTGAGTCAGATTTGGATCAAAGCTTGTCTGACTCCAGAGCTGACTTGTATCACCGCCCGCCTTGGTGTGTGCAACTCTCCAGCTAAGCTCATTCTGGGGACAGACACGGATTCCCCGTGGAAGAGATGGGCAATAGCTCTTTCATCTGCCTTAGCCGCGGACACAGGGGCAGGGACCCTGGGAGAGCCATTTCTTCAACTTCCCTGACAATAAGAATCATCAAGGGTTGGCTGGTAAACAGGTGAATTCCAGGGACCACTACACCCCCAGTATCAGAATTCCTAGGAGAATAATCTTGGGGAATGGTGTATTTAAAAGACACCCCAGGAGATTCCTATTATCAGGAACAGTCAGGAAACTGAGGAAAGTATAATAACTGAACTCAAACTAACAACTATTTTATCTTAACAACAACTTCTTGGGGGTAATTATTATTCCCACAGTATGGATGATGGAAAGGAAGCACAGAGAAGTTCATAAAATTCTTAAGACCACACAGCTCAGTCTGACTCCAGAACCTTCCTGTAACTACCATGCTGCGCTACCTCTCAAAGCACAGAATATGTGCTTTTAAATTCATGCGCAGAAAAAATGAGCCATGACCTAAGTGGTGAGATTAAAAACCACTTGAGAAATGGAATTCACTAACCATGGCTTAGAGTTTCACAATGCCAGAAAGCTTTTCTATTCATCAAAATGTGGCCCGAAGGACTACACTGGAAGTGGTACCATTCATTCATTCCTTTGGTGAAGGAATGAGTTAGTGACAGACTTTCTCAGGAGAAAGGAAGAGGGAAAAACAGGGTCCATCACACAGTGGCAGGAGGGAAAGCAGGCCACCGAGTGAGAAAACAGGCAACATTTTGTAGGGGAGGCTGCTGGGACTGAAGTCAATCAGCCAGTCTTTTTTTTTTCTTTTTTTTTTTCATCCCACAAACTCTACCTGCTCTCTGCTGCTCCAGCTCCTAATTACTCTGCTTGATTTCTGATCTAACATGACCCGTCCTTCCTCCAAATCTCTGTTTTGACACTTACATATTTTTTTACTATTATTTTCCATACTTATATTCATGCTTTGTTCCTCCCCCTACATACTCGACAGACTTTTGGTGCCGCTCAGGATTGAGACAAAGTCACACCTACATGTCTCCCATGGTGCTCAGATCATTTCTTATCCTCTAAAGGTTCTTGGGTAGTCACTGGGACACCCTGATGCTTCACAGACTTTGTGGTCCTTAGAGGGTGCTGGAGAGCAGAACTTCTCACATCAAACATGCAGAGGAGTGGCTGGGAAATGGGGATAAAATGCAGGCCCTGGCTCAGCAGATCTGGGGGTGCTCAGAGAGGTTGCTTGCCTACGAATGCTGGTGCTGCTGGCCCAGGATCGGACGGAGTGGCGTGGCTTTAGATCATCACCTCCCTCTTATTCCGTGCACTGCCTCTTGCTGATCTGACATTTCAAAAGGAGAGATCTGGCTGCTGGGTTTATGTTTCCCCAGATGCCCTCTTCTGTGCTCGAACTCGGCTAGGTTACCTAAGTCAACATTCTTATGTGGACTTTGTGCTAATTACAGAAATCACTAAATGTGGTTCACTTGAATCCAATTCATTTCAACTCTATTCATCATAACAGGCTGAATTCCTAGTTTGCTTCATGAGTTTATTCATTTATATTAGGACCCCATCACCACCACCAACCATAGATATATGAGGTGAGATTGAAAACTGTAGTGAATGTTTAAATTTAAAAAATATTGCAATAAAAGACACATTGGCATTATTCCCCCTCAAAATATTCCCCCTCACTTCAAACACACTTGTCTCATCGTGCTTGCCACTTTCTGGAGCAGTTCCGGAAGTCCTCATTTGTGAGTGGTTCTAATAGCACTGTTGAGGCTGTCTTGGTTTAATGAATTGATTCAAAATATGGTCATTTTGACTTTGGGGGAGAATCAGAAGTCACATGGAACAGATCCAGTCAATGAGGTGGATGGGGACACACTAATATTTTTACAAGCCTGCATTTCCCTTGAATGGCAGCCTCCACTGTACATTTGATCATACTCTTTAAAGATACTCATGAAAGAGGAATTCCAGAACTGCTTCAGAAAATGGCAAGAATAAGGGGATAAATGTGTTTGAAGCAAGGGAAAGTATTTTGAGGGAGACTAATTGCAGTGTGTCTTTTACTGCAACAAATATATATGTATATATATATATATTTTTTTTGGTGCTGGGGATCAAACTCAGGGCCTTGTGCTTGCAAGGCAAGCACTCTAATCACTGAGCTAAATCCCCAGCTCTGCAACAAATATTTTTTGATTTAAACAATCACCATATATTTTAATCATACCTCATCTTTCTACCCCTTGAATATTTGTTCTCCCATCAACATACCAACAGTATGATAAAATTATTAAATACAAACGTTTCCATCGTATTTTTTTTTACACATGTTCTGCCTCTTTAGGTTGAAGCAGTCCCCACCCTGCTGAGCCGAACGGCTACCCTCCTGTCCTTGTTGATACATTTGAGTAGCCTTGGCTTGCTCTGCTTCTGTTCTTCCTTTAATGAGCCCCTGATGCTGATGCCACCACTAGACACAGATGATAAATCAGGAAGTTCTAACTAGGTTAATCAAATGCTTGAGTCCATTAAAACACTGCTGAGAATGGTTCTGATGGAGAATATCAAAATGGAACCTACGCCTGTTGCACAGGGTGAGGCTGTATATCATCGTTTATGCTCTCTGTTCACAGAACTACATTATCCACTCTTGCAAGCCAAAGATAGAATCTGCAGGGTATCTGCCCCGGTACCAAATAGTTACTGGGAAATTCCTTATGTGTTCCCTCTTCTTGAACCTTCCCTGTGGAGGAGAAAACACTCTGGCCTGCGGGTTTTGCAAGATCCCATGCTCTCCAAGTGGGAGACTGAGGTCTTTGCCCAGGATCGACTATCAGTTCTGAACTTTCTAGTCCAGTGCATCACACGAAGAATTCCAAATGTGCTGTGTCAGTGAATCAATCTATCTATCATCTCTATGCACGTGATGAAAATATTGGATTTCATAAAAATCAAGGTAATGGAAATACAGCCTTGGCAAAACATTTATTCAAAGGAAGACAACACAGCTTCTTACATAATTATTAAAGGGAAATGGAAATTTTGACTGCAAGGTCCCTGGTGGTCAAACCATGCAGGGCAACACATGTTTAGTTGGTTAGCATTGGAAAATGTGTGCTGTCTCCTCTGAGTTCACAGCTCTTTTCCTGGTGCTTAACTCTGAGAGCAATTTCTCCATGAGTGTTCGGAGTGGGGATGTGGTATAGGACAGCAAACAGGACCCTTCACATCCGTGTGAGACCTGTAGTACCATTTTATAAGATACTTAAGGCAAATTGACAGCAAAATGTTCAAGGGCAGTTCAAATAAAACAAATTCTCAACTCTCGGTGAGAGGAGAGTGTACTAGAACTTCTAAGATTTCATGTGCAACTTGACAAAATATTAAATATCATAATACAATTTTATAATTGCTAAATTAAAAGAGCTGATTTTCATCATAATGCAAATTGCATGAAGTGAAATCCAATAAAATTGGTGTAGGCAGTGAAGTATGGTTAAGCCATTTTTTTTTGTTTGTTTGTTTTGTTCTGATTTGTATAAAGTACAACCAAAACATGATCACATAAGATTGGCTGTGTCCAATGACACAATGGCAGTGGTGAACATTGTGTATAGGCCTCATAATCACCCAATAAACAGTTATTCTTCCATTGTTATTATCCAAAAATGTCATTGTCCAATACTATAGCTTCCAGCCACATATGACTATTTTTTATTTAAACTTGACTAGAAGTAAATAAAATTTAAAATGTAATTCCACATTTGCAAGCTACAGGTAGATGGTGGTTACTGTGTTGGAGAGTACAGACATGGCACTTCTTATTTAACTTTCCCTCACCACAGAGAATATTGTGGGAAAGAACTAATCTAGAAGGATGGTCTTATGTTAGCTTTGGTAACAGTTAGGGAACTGAGAGCTGGCGATGTGTTCAGTGATAGTGTGCTTGCCTACTATGTGTCAGGTCACTGGTTCAAAATTTGGACAACTGATAGTTCTTTGGAGAGCGTTTGGAGGACAGGTGTTTCGTTTTGCTGAGCAATTCAGATCCATATATTTTAAGTACAAAGTAAATATTGCAGTTTGAGACACTGAAGGGGCTGATTTTCCAAATCGACCCCTCACCTTCACATGGAAGGTAGAACAAGGGCCCATCTCTAGTCAGTATGAGAACTTGCCCTGGATGATAGATGTGAGGCTGCTCCAACAAAGAGGGTACATAAAGTATCATCTCTATTTTCTCTGAATTATTCCCCAAGATTTATTATTTTCCTGATATTTAAATGGTTAACTGTTTCAGTCATGAGAATCTTCTAAAAACAGAAGGAGAAACACAGAGAACAATGAAATGAAAACCTAACTCCTATTTGCCATTGGCCTCGAGGCCAAGAACACGCATTACTGACTTTGTGGTCACTACTCCTGGCAACCTCCCTTCTTGCCAAGCTTTTCCACCGGGGCTGGGAATGAAAAGTCTTTAGCCCTTTGAAGAAACCCTAGCAATGAACTAGAGCCACATCAACAGCCTCTTGTTTCTGTCTTGATTTTGTCCTTCAATGAATGACCATAGTAAAAGAAATCTTGGATATAGGTGTTGCGTTTGGACAACTGGTAAACTTCTTTCCCGTCATCTGAAGACTTCAATCTTCTGTTCTCAGTAAGGCGAGAATGTGGGAGGAAAGAAGACCTGCCTGGAGCTCTGGAGTCCTTCAGTTAAGCGCAGACCTCAGGGAGGCTGGTCGGTGATTCATGAAGAAATTCTGAGCACTCTACATCTTTGACCATTATTTTAAAATGAAAACATCAGGGCTGAAGAGAGGAAACTAGTGTGACTAAATATTAAACACAAATACAGTTTCAACTTTAAATGTGTAAGAAAAGTCAGGCAGTTTTACACTTTTTGTATGACAAATATGTGCGTGTGTGTGTGTGTGTGTGTGTGTGTGTATGCGTGCGCATGTGCACGGGTTGGGTGGAGGGGTTTACACTTCATGAGCATTTGGACACCCTGGATTTTCCTAAGTGGGGCTGCACTTGCAGTAAAATAAATGGCAAAGGAACCATGACTATATCTTGAGGTATAGCCGTTCACTATGGTCGACGGGACGGACATCTAATATTTAATGTTTTCTCCTAGAAGATGAAATAATTGAAATAAGGAAATGAAAACCCTGGCCAAGGCCGACACATTTTTTAAAAGCTTTGGCTTCATATTTATCACAAGAACAAAAATCTGTTCCCGCTGACAGAAAATTCATTTCACCCACAAAACCCATATTTCCCCTGCCTGCTTTCCATTCAGACAAGCCCCACAAGATAAATGTGTTCTTCAGTTCACTAGCAGTAAGGAAGATAAAGGCTCAAAAACTCTGCAAGTAGGTTCTCCTAATTATTGTAACTGGCATTTTTTTTTCTTATTTGGCAAACCATCTATTCAGATTAAACTACAGCCCAGGAGTCTTTTATTTGAAGATTGCCAGTGTAGGGTAGAAAGGTAGCTCAATTGTGTGATTTCCACAGCTCTAATAGCCTAAAGAGAAGCACTGAAAGAGATCCCAGTATTTGCGTGCGAGTGATTTTTGTTAGGAAGGATCTAAAAATACCCAAAGCAGTCTTTCTTCTTGTCCTCTCCCTTGAAATCAGCTGGAGACCTGTTCTATTTAAACAACCAGAATGGTGTGTCAGAAGTTGCCTGTTATTACCTTCATGTCCCAGCATCCCCCAAGATCTAAATAAACAAATGAGTCCAGCCAATGTGTCAGGAGGCTCCAGCTCTGCTTAGCATTAGGAATATATTTACCCATTTAATAACTGTTATTTATCCAGGCATTTAATTGCACCATTGTAAACACACAGGGAAACCCTTGGAGGAAGGTACCTTAGTTGCCGAGATGAGACAGATATTTAAAACTCTGCTCCTGCAACCCAGCACCCCCCTCAGAGTGAGTAAGAGGGTGGGTTGCTTTCTGGGTGGTAGGAACCCACCAAGAAGCCTCCGCCCACTCGGCATGCTGCTTTTCACAAAGTAAGCAACACAGTGCTGATGGAATGAGTGACTGAGCGTGGGGAAAAGAATCAGAGGAGGAAGAAAAACTCTGAGGTGGGAGTGTATGGAGGAAATACATAGAGGTCAAGGCCAGGTCTGTGGGGGAAGAATACCTCACCCGTGACCAGAACTCTGCAATGCGGGGTGATAAGTGGAAGCCACATTTTAAAAGTCTGCCTATCAGTCTGTGACCACAATAATCCTGTACCTTTAAATTATGTGTATCATACGAGCGCCCCATGAAGGGGCATCCTGGACACCACTGGAGACATTCTTCAGTCTGAGTCCATTTTCAACTTTGCTCCTCATCCTTTCATCTGTCCCTCCTCCATCAGTCTCCCGAATTTGGGGCCTTTGTTTTTTGCTCAGGCCTGACAATAGATTAAACAGCATTCGCTTGGTTTTGCACACTCCTTCTAGGTTGAATCTTGCATTTGCCTTTTATCTCCTCTTTTTATCAGCCTCAGATCATGAATGCATCTGGATCACGGGACCCAGCCACGAGTTGATTCACTTGGTCCGAACCAGTCTGGTGCCCTCAAAACTCCCTCTCGCCTCTAGCTAAGGTTCCAGGCACTCTCTTCTCCCTCAAGCATTTGCAGCTATGACCCAGAATCTCTGGAATGATCTAGAAGGTACACCTCCCCAATTTTTTTTTGGTTTCTTTTGCTCTGATCTGATGTTTCTGATTCTTTCAATGATCATCTTCTTTTTTGATTTCTTCTTTGTGTAATTTCTTTAGAGCGACATGCCA
>PVJO010003327.1:0-125483 GCA_004026905.1 Hystrix cristata | reverse complement strand
AGGTGTCACCTTTTCCATTAGAAAGAGAATTAGCAGCACAGGGCAGTAAACACTGAAAGTGAAGTGCAGGGTCCAGACCCTGACTGCCCAGAAAGCAGGCAAAGCTGGCCAGGAAAGGCTTTCTGGAAGGGCGGGGAGGACATCGCCCTCAGATTCCATCCCATACCTGGTCGTACAGGCTCTCCACAGGGCCTGGGTCATCTGCTGCCTCACGTGGGAATGCTATCTGTTTTAGTTACTTTTCTCTCGTTGCTGGGACAGAATACCTGACACCCAAAGTTAGGGGAAGAAAGGTTTATTAGCTCACAGTCTGTAGAGGTTTCAGTCTATAGTCCTCTGGGTCCCAGGCAGGGCGGCATGGCGGACCCGCATGGCAGACCGGCAGCAAAGTAAAGTGAGGAATGTAAGGAATGTAGGCAAGGAATGCAAATAAGCAATGCAAACAAGCAGCTAATTAGCTTCTTCCTGTATCTTTTATCTAGGCCACCTGTCTTTAGGGTGGGCAGCACTCCCACCCTTAATCCTAATACCGTTAATCTTAGTTTCACATCCTTGATCCCAGTAGAACCATGCCAAACCGATCAATGGATTAATTTAGTAATCACACACTCTAGATCCAACTATCTCTTAGCACATGAGCCTCTGGGGGGACATCTAGACACAAACCATAACACTATCCATGAGCACAGCTTTTGCTCCCCTGAAGGGACCCTTCCCTGGGGATTGGCTGCAGATTACTTCTGTCAGTTAAAGGACTTGGAAACCCCCATCTTTGTGGCCTTTGTTTTCCTGGGTACCAGATGAGGTGATCAGCTGAGATGCTGGGATCCCTGAGGAAGGCTGGGCAGGAAGAGGCAGGCTGTGCAGGAAGAGGCAGGCTGCGCCAGTGTGCTTGTGATCATAGTATTTGGGCCCCAGATTCAAAGGCCCCCACATCTGCCTGGAGCCCAGCGTCGTCCTTGCATGGCAGAAAATCCCTCAGGCTCCCATCACAGCCTCCTGTGTCTTTCCCCGCCTTCATTCCTATCTCTTAGAGCTTCTTGACGAGAGCTGGGAGGCCCGGGTTCAAAGAAAAGGGAGGTAAGCTGGGGCAAGAAGATTATCCAAGAATGTGGGAGCCAAGATTCCAGGAGGTGTGAGCCGGATCCACCCTCAAAACCCCGGTCCACAGGCAATCCGCTCACTGTTCGTGTGGCCTACATGGTTCTGAAAGCCTTGCCACCACTCTCAGGGGCTGCAGACTGTGAGCTTGGCAAGCCGGCTGTGCTGGGGTGGGAGGGGGAGGCTGGGGCCGAGCTAGTGGACAGGGCTGTCACTGGGATGCACCCAAATCTGCGGCTCTGGGGTGGGGGAGAGCGACGGAAAGAGAGGGTGCCTGCAGGTATAAGGACTCGTTTTCCGATGTCCTCTGCACTCTTCCCTGTTGGAGTGCTACAGGCCCCTGGAAGAAGTGAAAGACAGTTTCTCACTCTCCTCTTGAAAATCTTACCCACATATTAATATTATACTCATCAAACAGAGCATCATTCATAGGAAAAGTGAAAATCAAAATGAGTGTGTAATTGGCTTGCTTGACTGATGGCTCCTGTTTTTATGAGCATCATGAAGTGGCATTTCTCAAGCCTCACCAGGCGTAGGAGGGTAGTCCATTTCCTGGATAGCATTTGCCCTTCTACATGAAAATTCTTTCTGAAAATTTAAACCACACTTCCAAAGCCGAACCCAACAGAAGACAGGTAAACATATCCTGAGGCACAACATGCTAATTCTGCGCTGCATGTGTGCTGCACTCTATCCACAGGACACAGGTCCCTGCTGTGGGCATCAGGAGTTGCAGGCTGTGGGCTTCTGGCCCCACCTCTGCGGGCCCAGGTAAACCCAAACTGTGTCCGCCCTTCTCCTCCGGGTAGCCCACGAGTGTGCCTCTCTCCGCCATCTCCGCGGGGCCTGAACCCTTTCAGAAAGTCCAAATCTGTTTCTATGCTGCACAAAGTAGTGAGGGGGCCATTCCCAGGCTCGGAGAACTTATGAATATGGAGGGTGGAAGAGGTTTCTTCTGTAGGAAGGTAATAAAGTCAGTACATCTGCAAAATCCCTCCAGGCTACTGCTTTGGCAGGGTTTGGGGAAGCTGAGATGCTTCAGGAATCCCTCAGCTGGCTGAGAAGAGGGGCTTTCTGCACGCTCGGGGTGGCGGGGCAGCACCCCTCGTGTCCTTCCCCGTGGGCTTCTCCAGCTCCCTCCTTAGGCTGTCAAGGTTCGCGTCAGCGCCCATGCAGGCAGCAGCTGGGCAGTGGAGTGACAGAAGGGACCCTTTCTCACCCCTGTCCCGGAAGCTCTGGCACCACAGATAAGCCTGGACTTGCCCTGAGATACTGGTGTCTCCTTCTGACTTAGCCTGGGTCTTGGGTTGTTCTGACCCAGGATTTACTCTCGATTCTCCAAATTGGAGAGATTAAGGTGAATCTTCAAAGCTCTGCAAATTCCCGAGTCCTCTCAGGTCTAAAACCCCGTGTTCAGGCAATTCTCCCAAATGCCACCCGAGAGTCCCTGTAAGGGCAAGAATCTCTGGCTCACAGCAAGACTGGTTTCCGTTGCCCATCCAGAAGTAGCTTCCCTCTGACACACCTCCTTCTAAGGCAGCCCCCAACCCCAGCAAAGCTCTTGCGGGTGGAAAGTGGAGGTGGTGCCATCTGGGGAGCTCCTTTCTGCCACAGTTTGCTGCCTGTGCCCTCCTCACACCAAAAGAACCAAACCTGTGCTTGTGATCAAAACCTGGTGGCCCCCCAGCTCGGCCCAGAACCCTGCAGTTACTACATCTGAGCAAACAGCCCTGAGGCAGCACCGAGAAGAAAACGCCACAGACCACACCAGGCAGACACCGGCTGGGCTGACTCACGCCAGCCCAGGGAGCTGGATGAAGCCTTTTTCGCAAGGGTTGTCTGCTGTCACCCGCCTCCCTAGAGGCTGAGGCAGCTCCGTGGCCAAGGGCATGGCTCTGTGCCCTCTGCCTTCCTGCCCTGGCCTTCACAGGCTGGGAGTGAACACAGGTTTCCATAGCACATCCAGAGGGGCACAGTGGACGTACGCACCTCCACAGGGGCACACTCACACCACTTCCACACTGCTTTCCCACCATTCTTTATACTCGGTACCCAGGGGTGTGGAAAGAAGGTTGTTCATACAGATCATGTCTTTCATGCTGTCAGAACCAAAATTACCTCCCCCTTTATTATGTTGAATGAACATGTATTTCATTAAAAAAAAAAACCCAGTGACACAAAGAAATACTAGAAAAGTGACATGTGTGGAATATGCCTCTCAGTGTGTAAGTGCTGAGGAACCAGCTACACTCGTGGTCGTCTGACATTGGCACCTGCGTGTGGATTCCCGTGAATGTAGGACCAGTTAGAAATGTAATGTCCACTGCCTTTGGAGGAGCGATTGTCTAAAGGAGACCAATCTGTGGTAAAACAGTAAATACACAGTTGGTAGCATAGGCGCTTCCTTGGGAAATCCTTGCCAAACCTGGGGAAAAACATCATATGTAAACAAGTAGTAGATTCTAGGCTTAGACAGTAGCAACCAGATCTTTTACTTCTGTAAGTAGGGCATTGAAAAACTCGGGTGAGATACCAGTCAAGCAAGGGTTTGTTGAACAGGGCATGTGCCAACAGCATGATCCCTGTTACCTGGCTGTTCAGTGCCACTAAGGCCCCCCCAGTCATGGTGACAACCAGAAATCCCCCTGCAGAACCCCGCAGCACATCCTGGCGACCACAGTGCCCTCCTCGAGACCGCTCGTGCAGGTGTCCATCATGTGCGGAGAGTCTACGTGTGATGTGTGTTCACTTGGACTGACTCAGCCCTCACTTTGGATACAGGCTTGCCTACTCAGTAATGACAACCTCAGACCTTGCGGTGTCTTTGGGGGTGTGTCCCACACTCAGCCCAGTGGCTACTGAAAGGCTACGGTAGCTTAAAACCAAAGCGGCTACATTCCTAGTCGTCATTGGCATGTGCGTAGCCGAAGTGCTGCCTCTCAACAGCAGGACTCTTCCCTTGACCAGATGTTTGGGGATAGAGTCTCCTGAGGGAATCTCAGGAATAATCAGCAGAATGAAACAGCAGATGGAATTGCCTGCTCTCTGGTCCCTTGTGCACTCTGACTTCCCCATTTGGTGGCCAGACCCCATCCCAGCTCTGTGCTTCTCCCCTGGGTGTGTGTGAGGGGTGGGATGGGAGAGAGTGGGCAGTGGCTGTCTTCCAAAAGGGGTCCGTGATTTGTTAGGGAGCCGCTTGCATGTGGGGTTTCTACTAACACAATGATTAAAAAAAAAAAAAGTTCTTAATGCCAGGAGAGTTTTAGCATTTATTCAAGTTTTCAAACATTACTCTTTTCACTCTGGGGCCACCTGATAGATTTGCTAGCCAGTCATAAAAAGTATATGTGAATCCCTCTCCCAGGAATCCAACCAATTTTGCTTTCTCTAATAGGAATAAAAGAGAGGATTGTAAATGTCAAACAGCAGATTGTATAGCAACATCAATTGAACCAGACATTCATGAGCAAATGTATAATTTATCTAACAAAGGTCTGGGTGGTTTTGTTCTTTTAAATTACCTGAAGCTGGGGTGAAAATTGAGATGAGGTTTTGTCCACAAATTCAGGAGTAGTGGTGTGCGTTTGATCCACTGCCATCCAGAGCAGCTGGGGAACGATGCGGGGGTCTGCATGGCTCTGTGGATATCAGGCCTGGGCTTTTGTTGTGTGGACTCTGTTTGTGGTCCCAAAGGGGACCTGTACCTTCACCCCAGAGAATTCAAAAGCAGCTGGGATCTTGAATATGGACACTCCAGGGAAAAGGCCAGATAGAAGCTGACCAAGGACAGCTGGCCAGCCTGGTGCTGGCCCTTTGGAGTCCTGGGAGGAGAGGGAGCTCCACGCAGCAGGACTAGCCACATATAAGAGGATGCTGCCATTTGATTTCTCTTAGTTCCCCTTGGCTGCCAGTGTGCCCACATGCCCCAAACCTGGCCCGAGAGTGTGGCATGGCCAAATGCCAGCACATGACTTTTGAAGGAACCAACCATTTCAGCCACAAACCCAGCCGTACCTGTGACCTGACAGCTCCACAGAGTGGGGAGGTGGCCCAGGCAGAGTTCTGAGGACGGAGCAGGCAAGTGGCAGGCCGACCTCTTCCAATGCACGTGGTAGACATTGTGCTCCTGAAACAGTGGTGACGCCCACCAGAGAGATGCAAGGACAGGCATGGTCCTTGAGTCAGGAAGCAGTCTGCAGGGGAGACACGACAGGCGGGCTCCTCAAAGCCTGTGTGAATCGGAGGGCCAGTGGCTCCACAGAGCTGGGCCTCGGCAGCAGAGTCCAGTCTGAGGAAGATCTTTCACTTGGGGCACACCTGGGGACATGCTCTGTAGGTAGCTTGCTGCCAGGTAGTGGGATGTCAGTGAAGCTTAAAGGACCTTAAAGGCTGGAGAAGTCAGTGGTTCGCACTAGACCCTTCCACAGGGTGCTTGAGTCTAGGGACAGTCAGTCCCCGGCCAGCTGGGGTCACCAGGCGTCATGACTTGGAGCCCGCCTCTCCACACGTGGATATTCAGGGACGGTGGGAAGACTGTATCTTGGGGGTTTCACAGTCTCCAGGACTTCAGGAGTTTGTGGAGCCTACATGGTGTTAGCTAAAATGTATCCAAAAGATAAGCCCATTGGTTTTGGCATTTATTGTTAATTGAATTTTCCCAGAAATGGCAGCTGAAAGATTGTTAATGTGCATGAATTTGCATCAAGTCAAACATCTGTTCCTCTTAAGCTAAACTCCAGCGAAGTTGCGGCGACTCATAAATCTGGGAGTAAAATGCTTCTTGCTCTTTGCACAGCTTAGTGGTTTCAAAATAGACCCCAGAATGACGCGTCTCGCCTGAGTCCCGTGTAGCGTGAACACATTCAGCTGTAACGTTGGTGCCAGACGATTACGCCATTTTTGTTTCAGCGCTAAAGATCGCAGCTTCGTAAGGTTGGCATGTGACGTTGCTTCTCAGGCTAGTTGGGGATGTGGGAAACAGCGCCCCTAATGTTCAGGGGAGTGGGGGAGCCTGCCGTGGAGCAGGCCCAAGGACAGCCTAGAGGAGGTGCACATCTTTCTCACTGGACCCTCTGGGGCTTCTCCCGGCGTGGTCCTGAGGAGCCGACTCTGATCCCAGGCCTGCAAAGAGCTGGACCACCCTCTAGGCTGGAGAAACTGGAGTCCAGTGAGTGTGGCTGAGTGTGCGCCCACCTCCTGCTTGGTTTCCAGAGGGCTGGTGTGTGGACGACTTCAGAAGAGAGTCGTCCACCTCTCCCTGCAGCACCTGGGAGCACAGCACTCCCGCCCACGCCCGCGCTTCTTCCCTTCCCCTCCCCTTGCCCCCGCCAGCCCCATCCCTGAATGAACTGCTGCCTTTGATGGCCTGTGAGCTCTGTGGTGACATTATCTCTGTCCCCCAGAGGGGAGCTCCCCCAAAGCTGCTCTGTCCTCACATCCTGCTGTGTATAAAGCTCTCCCCGAGCACAGGGGTCCCTGGGTGCAGCTTTGTGCTTTTTACTCAGCAAAGCCCAAGCAAAGGATCAGGCCTTACGTGACGCTGGGATGTGGCTGAATGCATCCTTGGTTGTCCCCAGGTGGGCTTCTGTTTCAGGAACACACCCACAGCCTGGCCTCTTTGCTGAGCTATTCAGGACTGTCCTGGCCAGCCATGGCAAGACCAGAAGGCAGGACCCTTTTTTTACCCCCTCTCCAGAGGTGCTCCCCAGAGACAGTTTGAAGAAGATTCTCCTGTGTGACCAGCCCAGTGTCCAAGCCCCTCTGGCCGACCACCTTCCCAACACCCTGCCTGGCAGGCCAGGGTTCCCTCGCTCTGGCTTAGAAGCCGGACTCCCCCTGCCTGGCTGTCCTGCCCACCTGGAACTTCACGCCACTACCCTTGACTGTGGGGTCCTCCCACCCTGCCCACCCCGGGCCCGGACCTTCACCTGTGCAGAATGAAGATGCTTGCCCAGCGTCTCCCTTGTTGCCCTGTTTTCCAATAGCAAGAACTCCTTTGACGGACACTTAATTCCAGAGGCAGCTGCCTGGGGAGCTGGGAAGCTTAATTCCAGCTTCCTAGCTCCCTTGGCTCCAAAATTAAACGCAACTGTGCCTGCTACGGTCATCTCCCTCAGCATGGAAGGACTGAGGCCAGAATGGGAGAGCATTAGAATCTCCAAAGAGGGACAATTATTGAGGGAGCTAGATTAATGAGGTGTCATAACAACTTAGCCAGATCTGCGACTGACCTTTCTCATGGAGAACGGGCTTGATAAATGTAGTTCATTACCAAGTTCTGACATGAAAATAGGATCACACTGCCAGCTCCTCAGCAGGCTGATCAATATTTTACCTGCCACAGCAGGCCTGGTCGGGGAGCAGGGGCAGCTCCACACGTGTCCTGGCAGGAGCCTGAGGCCGGAGCCAGGCAGGTCCTTCTGCATGGAGGGCGTCCCGGCCAGCTGGACCGTGGCCTCCCTCCCCGAGAGGGCCAGAGTGGGAATGGCGCCAGGCTGTGGGAGGGCGGGAGAAAACTCAAGACGTCTCCACTCCTCTATGGACCCATAAACGCTGTCAGCTGCCGCCCTGTACTAGGTCCCACAGCAAAGTGGACAAAGACAAATGTGCCACGCCTCTGTTCACTCAGAGCATCAAGCCCATCTCATCCAGAGACTCCAGGCCTGGCCGGCTACATGTGAAAGAAAAGAAAAGGGGGGAGAGCAAGAGAGGGAGGGGAGAAGGAAGGAGAGAGAGAGAAAGAGAAAAGAAAAAAAGGAAGAAGGAAAGGAAGGAGGGCAGGAGGGAGCGAGGGGAAGGGTAGAGGAAGGTAGATTGGCGCGCCACAGGACCTGGCCTCCCACCCTGCCTCTCACACTGCCCAGGGCCCTGGGGTGAGGATGGTGCCCCCCGCCCCACCATTCCTTGTTCCACGCTGCGCCCTGCTGACACCCTCTGGCCACACTGCCCTTCTTTCTTCTGTGCACCCCATTCCTGCCGCCTGGCTGGCCCTCTGTCTCCTTCTCGCACAACTGTTGCGCATTCTGTGGGTCTCATCCTGCGTGTGTGCCGTGATGGACTTCCCTCGCCCGGCCTCCTTAGCCCTTCCTGTTCAGGCGCCATGATGCCCAGCACCGGAAGCACCATTCTGTCTTTAACCTGCTGCCCAGTGTCTGGCCCAGAGGACGTCAATAAATGCCAGTAAAGGATGGAGGGGCCTGGCCTAGTCTGAGGCCGGATCCTGGAGACTTGGGGCACCCACACCCTCCCCTGCGGTTGACTTCAAGACACACAGCAGTTGCCAGCGGGGAGAAGCTGGAAGCCCGTGAGCTCACAGAGAACCCTAAAGATGTGGTAGGCCAGAGCCTGAGGCAGTGGCCACAGCACCCCATTTCCACTCCAGCTCATGGTTCTCCCGCTCGTGGTTCCCCCAGCCTGACAGTACTGGAGGTGGTATCCACTGCACACCCTGGCCCAGGGCTGCAGGCTGCTCAGGGGAGCTCCAGGCCCCATCGGGGTCCGTGCAGAAGGCTGTGAGGACCATGGAGGACAAGCTGTCCCTGCCCATCTGACCTCCCTGACCTGACCTTCAGGTGACTCTGCTATGGCACGTTCTTAGAATGTGCTTCACTGCCCATCAATGCCCAGGAGCGTGTCCTACTGACGCCCTGTGTGCTGGCGCGTGCTCCAGCTTCCCTCTCTACCCCCGAGGCCTGCCAGTGCTGGGCCGCAGAGCTGCTGCTGGACACTTCCACTACCACGCACCCCAGCAGCTCCATAGCTGTGCCGGTTGTGTCCCTACTTCTGACCCATTTGCCAGGATGAGATTTTCCCCTCTGGGGAATCAGGGGCTAGTAGGCTTAGGAGAGACTGTTCTCTCCCTTTCCCAAAATTGAGCCTTTTCAGGCCCGGGAGGAAGCCGCAGCTAGGGAGGAGCCCCATCTCCCCTGGGAGGGAGGGACTGCTGCAGGGCAGGACCCTGTGTCTAGCACCGCATAGCCACACGACTGGAGAGCAGGGTGCAGACCGGTGGCCCAAAGTCCCAGATGTCCATCTCCCCCCAGGCAGATGAGAAAGGCTAGCAGGGTTCCGGGGGGTGGAGCAAACCATTCTTGCCAGCACGGAGACTCCCAGGGAGCAAATAGATTTGATGATATTGAACACGGCAATTGATTTTTTTTCTAAATAAACATGCAGGAGGAAATGGTAACAGGCATTTGTTTCTGACGGGAATCAATTGACCCCAAATTGAAAGAAAATCTAGAAACACAAACAGCACAAAGGAAGGCATTTGAGCCACCCAGGCTTATCTGGTGAAAAGGGGAGGGAGGAAGAGAAGCACAGACAGCCCTGCCCATCATCCCTCTCCCCACCAAGCAGCTTCTCCTTTTGCAGCTCATCAGCTAATGAGGTTCCAGTAACAGCAAGTGGGGTGGGGGTGTAGCCAGCATTTCACGAGCTCATGGCCAAACTAGTACAAAGCCTTTTGAGTGAATATCTTACTGTATCCCCATCACAAGCCAAAGCAGGATGCACTGTTGTCCCCACTTCTCAGATAAAATCACTGAGGCCTCTTGTCCCAGGTTCACACAACCCAGAAGCAGGAGAGCTGAGACATAAACCCAGTGGACCTCAGAGTCCACGTTCTCCAGCACCACTATAGAGACTCTCCAACCCTGAGCTGTTACCCAATATCTTAAGCTGGCCGTAGAATGAAGAAGAGGCCCGGCCCCAGACTGTGCAGTCCCAGCGACCCGCTGGCCTTCACCCGGAGTGGACGCCCGCCCTCCAGGATCCACCAGAGCCAGGTACAGGCAGAGCCGTGCTGCTGCGACGTCTCTGCGGCCTCAGTCTCCAGGCTGTGCCCTGTGCGGTGTGCAGACCAGTGGCCCGTCACCAGCAAGATAAACTATGTCATGTCACAGTGCATCACAAGCCTCGTTTGCTACAGCACTGTGCGGCTCCAATGCTGTGTGATAAAGGGTGTGGGAGCGACGGGCTGTGCACTCCGGGTTTAATTTCCTAAGGCTTCCCTTCCCTGCTCGGTCGTGGACTTCTGTACACATGTTTGTTTAGAAGTAATCCGGTTCTGGGAGTGTACCTAATTACCTTAAGCAGGGCTTATTAGTCCTGTTAACTAACACTCCCTAATCTATGAGGCCAAGTGTTCAAAAGCGGCCTTTCAGGTAGGATTAAGACAAAAGCAAGCTATTACAAAACGGAACTGGAGCCGGCTTTTCTGAAGCCTCTGTGGGGCGACTGCTGTAGACTGTGCCAAAAGACTTTCTCATTCTGTCTGGCGACCTCTGTGTGTCTGACTTGTAGTAAGTGCTCGACCAGTACTTGTGGGATGGATTGGCAGGCAGATGGACAAACAAGTCCCATCTACTGTACCATCTACGTACAGTACAGTTCCACCATTTACTTTACTGTGGCCCCTTGTGAGTGAGAGGGAAGGGTGGACCGGTGGGCGTCTCTAAGACCAAGGGACGCATCTCGCTCTAACAGCCCATCTTCTCTTCCAGGTAGCACATGCACCATGGCCGGCTATGCCCGCCTGAAGAATGTCCTTCTGGCCCTCCAGACCCGCAGGCAGCAACTGCAAGGTGGCAACCACAGACGAGACCCTGCCTCCCAGAAGCGCCTCCTGGTGGAATCTCTGTTTAAGGACCTAGACACAGATGGAAACGGCCACCTCAGCAGCTCCGAACTGGCCCAGGTGGGTACAGCATTCAGTAAAAACTGAATCATGGAAGAACTTAGCTTTCTATTTGTTGAAGAGACATGAGAGACCCATGGGAAGACCTTGTTTGTAACGGTCTCTTTCACAGCGCTCCAAAGAGGCCCTTTTCCCGCCCTCCAGGGAATCACACAGCTTGTGTTCAGTACCTCTAGGAACATCTTACAGACACAGTGATGCTGGTCGCTTCTTCCTGTGAGCCGCCTTCAGCCACTGTTCACAAACACGCCAGGACACCCTTGCAGTTATCCGGCAAAACCCTCGCTGGTGGCTGGGGCTGGCGACTAATGTCTTAATTAGGACATCAGTCTTGTCCTCCTCAGGTCCCTTGCTTTCCTCAGTAGGAAGGTCAGAGGAAGCAGTGCTTAGTTTCCAGAAAACACCTATAGGGCTTTAACCTGGGGGTGCCTGGGTCCTCTGCCCAGTGACAGTACTCTTCTTTGGTATCCAAATATCAGCAAGCCGAACCCCAGCCAGCTTGCCTGGGGGAAGTCCTGTGTCTATGCCCAAAGTCACTGGCCTGGGGAAACGGTTACCTTGAAGCCTGTGGCCTGCCTCCCTCCCCAAAGCCTGTGGGTTTGAATACAGCACCTATGTCCCTTGGTTCAGTTGCAAGGTGGTGCAAGGGTAGTTAACATCTACAGCACAAAAAAAACAAGAGAAAAATGGTATAATTTCCTAAGGCCAGGGCCACTTCCAGCTGCATTGAGGGGCATGGTGGCAGAAGGACAGGCGTGGGCTGGAGGGGCCTGCCTTCCTGCTCCAGCTGTGTGGCTAAGGGCCTGGGGCCCTGGCCCCACACCAACCAGCATAAAGATGTGTGAGGAATTGGCGTCCGCATCCCCAGGTCTTCCCCTGCAACTGTAGAGTTCATTCACAGGAAAGATAATAAGGTTGCATCCCCACCTTGGATGCCAATTGAAAGAAATCTTAACTGTGACAGGGTGGCCTCTGCAGGCAGTGGCCAGGCCACTTGTCAGGGCTGGGGGAGGGCACCTTGACAAGGCCCGGGCCCCTTGCCTGTGACTAGTAAACACAGATACGTTCCTTGTTATGTCGTCAGTTATGTCAGGGGCCAAGAATTCAGACTTCAGAAGTGAACTAGGTGAGTCCGAGGGCTGCCGCCAGCATCTGTGAGCTGGTGGATCTTGAGCCTTACCCCACCCAGCCTCAGTTTCTCATCTGTAAACCCCACAGGGTCGTGATGAGGATCAAAGAAGCTGAGGTGTATCAAGTGCTTCCGGTAGAGACTGGCACGTGCCTTGTTCCCAGTAGATGATGGTGCTCATTATCATTGTCATTGTCACCAACTTTGTCATTATTGTTTCCTCCTCAACTTTTCAGCCACCCCCTGCTGTAAGGTAGGGACTGCTGTTAGCCCGCTTCACAGACATTTTCAGATGAGGAAAGTGAGGCTCTAGGAAATCGGACGACTTGCCTTAGCTGTGCTTTTTGGTACAACATAATGGAACTCAGGTGGGCTGATGGGTTTCTCTGGTAGAAGGCTCCCCCAGAAGCTCCCATGATCCTCTCTAGACTGTGGAGACACCCAACACCCACAAACCCCGAATAGGACGCAGTCCTCGGAAGTTCAAGAGCACACGCCCCTGTCTCTCAGGGCTGCTGCTCCCGCAGGCCCGAGCTGCTTCCAGGGAGCCCTGGGAATCCCACATGACTCCCTCTGCTCACCCACACATCCCGAGAGGCCTCCTGCCCACAGCCTCCATCAGCACTTGGTCCCCAGCTCTAGCCAAGCCCAAGGGCAAGCCAGGGACCACAGGTGACCAGAGCTGTGCTGGGAGGGCCCAGGTCCTGTTAGTTCTGGCTACCTGCAGAAGGAACCATCTGGGACTGCCTGTGCTTCAAGGGGCACAGAGAGCACAGGGCAGGTGATGTTGGCCTGCCCTGGACAGAGGCAACTGTGAGCACTCAGAGGCACCCACACAGCTCCCAGGTAGCTGCCAGATGAGCAGAACCTTCTCGGATCCATTGCTGGAACCTGAAAGAGACGTGGCCTGAGGCACCTGAAGCCATTAACAAGCATGATAATTGGACTATGATTTCCTCTTTAAAATTTAATATATTTAAAGTCCATTTCATAAATCTGCCAAGCAGAACCCGGCTAACGTGGGCCTTTCCTTGACACTAAATCAGACGCACCAGGGAAAAACTCATTGGTCCAATGAAAAGTTAATCAATTTCCAATGCAGAAATAGACAAAAGGAAATTTCCATCTTTGGAAGATTGATCTCAGGTGTTATGGTTGGTCTCCCTTTTATCGAACGTTCTCACTTGCTGGATGAGGGGTCATTTTTTTAACATTATCACATTAAATTGTCTTTAATATGGCAAGCCAAACTGAGACTGTTAAACAAAGGGCAAATGCCTCTGTCCTTCTCTCCCTGCCAAAATAAAGCAAAAGTGCTTCCTCTCTTCTGACATTTCCTTCCAAGTATTTTCCTTGCCAGACCTCTGGTTTCCAGCGTGCTGGCCCTGGCCCCGGCTGAATGAGGGTGCCTGCACTTTCCACCCTAGCTACCCTTCGGCACATTGGCTGGCTGTGCCGGGGAGGCCTCTGTGTCCTGCAGCCCGGAGGCCCACCAGAGAGGGAGTCCCGAGGGCCCACCCAGAGCCGTGTGCCAGAACCCCAAGAGTGGATGTCTGTGGCCCTGGCAGGACGTGGCCGGCACAGGTGGAGCTCAGGCCTGGTCGGGAGAGTGCAGTGCCCCTCTCCAGTGGTGTGCCAGGGTCGGGGCTGGCTAGCGGCGGAAGCAGCAGCTCTGGTCAGTGGGTTGCCAGGGGACCTCGGTCCCCACGCTGATGTCAGGTACTGTTTGCAGGGTTCATGTGACCAAGAACTCTTCTCTTTCTGTCCCCTTCAGCATTACAACGGGGCAGACCAGGAGGTGTCGAGGGGCCTGCCCTTCTTAGATTGCCACATGGGAAGAGGCCAGACCTGAGTCCAGACTCTACAGCAACCACTGTGTCACCTGAAGGAAGTCACTCTCCTCTCTGGGCCTCAGTTTCCCTATCTGTAAAATGAAGGGAGCAGACAGGACAAAAACCAAGGATCTTTGGATGCTCCCAAGGCCCTCTGAGCTTCCCCCAAGTCCCCTCTCAGCCTGAGTCATCTTCTAGCGATGGCCAGAGTACTGAACTCACATGTGGCTCCAGCCTCATCTGTCTCCTCCTCACCCCACAGCACGTGCTGAAGGAGCAGCAGCTGGATGCGGACCTGCTGGGGTGCTCGCCAGATGACCTCCTCCGATTCGACGACTACAACAGCGACAGCTCCCTGACCCTGCGCGAGTTCTTCACGGCTTTCCGTAAGTCGAGCTGCGGCGTGGGTGCTGGGGGTGCGAGGATGTGTCTCCACCAGTGGCCCGTACCACAATGGGGTCAGGCCTGGAGTCTGTCCTGAGCCGTCTACCAGTGGATTTCTTTCGAGGATGAAAGTGGTTGAGTTTGTTGTGCAACAAACCTGAGCAGTAAGAAAAGCCAAGGAGAAAGGGGACAGCCACCCTGTTTCTTTTGGATAAAGGTCTTTTCACTTGCTGAGGGGCCCAGGACTGTGGTTGACGACGTGCAGCTGAGGGACTTTCTGTGACTGCACATGAAGAGAACATACTTTAGGATTGTCCTCAGGCTACAGCTGGGTGCCCCTTGGGGACCCTGACCTGGAAGCATCCCCCGGAGGCTTGGCCAGGCAAGGGTAGGGAGTGGCCACCACCCAAGGACCACAGAGGGAGAGAGTCCAAGCTGCCAAGTATTCGTGCTTTATTATTGCCATTTCTCTGAGTTGTCATTGTTCCAAATATTCACAAGGCCTCAGGAGTTCTTGTGAGTTGATGGCAGGACAGGCTGTTGTGGCAAATAGCAGAGGTATTCGGACAACATAAGAGAGATTCATCCCAGTGGAAGTGCCCATATGCTTGATGTGGGTGGCGTGGAGACCTTCCCAGTTCATAGCATCCTCAGTACTGAGGGCCAAATCCCACCCACCAATTACAGGGCTTTGCCTGCTGTACTGTGGTTGTGTTTGGTCTTCATCCGCCTCTTCCCTGCCCACTAGTAAAACTCATATCTGGTTGTACTTGTTCGTAGAAAGGTGTCTGCTTTGTGTACCGAGGAGCTTATTCCCATAAATAAATCTTTAAATTTTCCAGTACTTAGAAGTGTCAGTGACTCATAGACCTGGCTCAAGAGAGCTGACTGTTCACTTAGCAGGAATTTTGCAAGCAAACAGTTGAATAGTTAGTAGCTTTAAATCATGGTAGGAATTTTTGCTCCACAGATGTGTATGCCACACAAATGCTACCCAAAAAGTTGGGGGTGCTTTTTTGTTCTCCAAAGGTCCAATTGTTAAGCACCAACTTGGCTATCACTAGATGGACCCGCCGTCCTGTCCTGTGCATCCTTTTCCTGCACTATTCTCTCCGTCGACCTCCCCAAACCAAGATCCCATGAGGATTCTAATCTTGTAGAACGTGCGCAAGAGTCGTTAGTGAGACTACAACAAGTACAGCTCTCCAAGTCAGAAAAAAAGTGTTTTCTGGGGATGGTTCTAAAGCATTCTCAGAAATGTTTTCCAGGGTCGGCCCCCTCTGCAAAAGGAGCACTGAAGAAAATTGGTGCATATTGGGAGCCAGAGGCTCAGGCTGGACTTCAGGAATTTAAGGGATACACCAGGCATCATGTGTCCCACGATGTCCCACGATGGCATTGTTAAGCAGAGAATGGTGCTGCTTAGACACAGTCCTTGTATCTGGCCTACAGCTTGATTCCCATGAATGTGTCTTGGACAACACATCAAGCTTTTGGCTTTACTCTCAAAGAAATGAAAATGTCCCTCCTGCCTAGGATGAAAAAGAAGGCCCCTCTGGCTCCCTTGACGAAGGTCATTACAAACATGAGCTACCCTGAAAAAGGGGGGGTGCATCAACACCTTACCCCTAGCCCTGTGTCTCAGGCTTGGCAATGTGGTCTGCTCCATTTAGTCCTGGATTATTACTTGAAAATCTTTATAATCATCATTTTTAAAGAAAATTAGATTCTGCCATCACCTTGGACTTGTTTTGAACCAGGCAGCCAAACCATTCATCAAAGCCCAACCCAAATAATAGATATGCAATAAAATGTAAACTCGCAAGCATTAAAGAAACCACAAAATGAGTTAACCCAGCTATAAAGGCTTGACACACAGCCACTCGGAGCACAGGGGATCAATGGGTTTTCAAAGTCATGGGAACTCGAAACTAAATTCCCGTATCTGTAGGAATAGATTTATGGTTTGGTGAATTTTAAATAGGTAATTGAAAAGAGACATATAGGTACAACTTATTACCCAGAGATCGATGGGCATTAAAAATATCTCACTGAAACCCAGAAAGTTATATGTCATATATCTTAGCCACAACATTTTAGATTTAATTTTAAAAACAGAAACTGATGGGCTGGCAGTGGTTGAGACTTCGAAATTTTGTTTTCTGGTCTCTACTCTTGCCAGTATTATTGGGTACAAGACAGGGTGGGGTCTGTGAGCTGACTCCAGCCCTCTAGCTTTGTGAAGCAGACTTGGCTGCTCTACTAAAAGCTGATGGGTTTGGGGGTGTTTTCTCTGCAGAAATGACTTGTGTTGATAAGGTACTTGAGGTTGGAGGTGCTGAGCTCCTAGGTCATGGCTTCCCTTGCAACTGCTCTGGCCATTGCTGAACTGCTGTTTGCTATAGTCTATAGCTGGCTATGGGTGAGGCCTGCAGGCCTGTGGCTGGTGGCTGCCAGTGCTCAACTGAACTGGGTCACAGTGGGGCTGCGCCTCCTTCCCAGCTCCAAGGAACAGGTGGCACCGTCGGGAAAAGGCTGGAGGGCAGGTGCCTTAGCTCTGGGGGTTAGCTCCATCTCTTTCTGACTCTCAGATGGAGCTAAGGCTCCCAATTACCAGACTCTGTACAGTGACAGGAATAAAATATGAGAGTGGCCTCACTCCCCTCCATCTATCAACTAGACATTCTTTGGACTTGCCAGATCAAAGGCAGGTCTGGAAATTCAAGGCACAGTACCCTCTCAGCACGTGGCCCGCCCTCCCTTTCCTGCCTCCCTAACGAGGAATAGTGCCACCTGCCCCTACCGTGGCAGAGACTCAGGCTCCGGGGCGGGGGGTCACTGCTGAGCAACATGAGTGGCTGGCCTCTCTGTTCATCATAGTTAATTAATCTAAAAGTCGCTGGTCTCAAACGCTGCTCCATTATGCATGTTTTTGCACTTTCTTGAATGCTCACGTTGGGATCATGGGAAAAAACATGTTGCTTAAACGAAGATTTTTTTTCTCTCTTTAAATTCATTAGAAGTTTTTTCTGCCTTTTTAGAAAAGGTGCTTGTCCTTTTAATCAGTCCTGGGAGGGCAACCCCAGCACATGTGCTCGATGCTGAGGAGGGTTTGAGCAGCTAAGCGCAGGACAAAGAGCCGCGTGTGGTATCATTCCACATCTTCCGCAGGGTGCGCTCAGGGTGGGAGTCGGATACCCTCCCTCACCTTTGGCACCTGCCAGCTCCAGGTGAGCAGCGCAGGAAGCACTGTATGACTCTGATTGCTGCCCTATTTCTGTAGCCAAGGCAACTCTGGATCAGAGGAACTGTGAAGTTGCACCTCTTTTTCTGCCGTCGTAGCTGCAAAGTTGTACAGCCTCCCCGTCCACTTCCTCCTCCCCAGGGGGAACGGTCCCGGCCCATCCCCGACTTCCAAACGCGCTGTGACAACCAGTCCTCCCCCCGCCCTGTGCTGGGCAAGGTGGTAAAACACGACGGTGCGTGCATCCTCACTGGCCAAACCCGTCCAGCTCTCCTCCCCGTGTGGGCTGAGCTCTGGGAGTTGAGGCAGCGTGAATATTAGACAGTGAGGACCAAGACCTCAGATATTTGGGGTTTACCGAGACTTTTCCTGGGTTTATTTAGAGAGGACTGAGGTCAGGAGCATTGGGACCAATGATTCCTCCAGCCCCAGAGAGAGCATCCACCTACTTCCTGCCAGACTGGCTACTAAAGTAGTCAAAAAACTGATGCAGTGCGCAGGGCAGAAACAGTTCAAGTTGGAGCAGCCACGGGAAGACTAGAAAATTGGGAGACCTGGGGGTGAGCCTCACACCTCCTCCCGCACACACAGGTGGGGAGTCTCCTGATCTTGAGCATGGAGAGGACCTTCAAGGAAGGGCCCTGCTGAGTTTGCCGAGAGCCCTGAGGCAAAGCCCGAGGCTGATCCAGAATCAGCGTACCAGCCAAGTGATTGTGCTTGTCAGTGTGACTGCAGGGCTCTTACTACCCCATACAGAAGGAGACACCAAGTATTTAGTATGTGTCCGCACTATACATTGTGTCCACTTGTACAGACAACTGAAACTCGGCAAAGTCGAGTAGCCAACTCGAGGTTGCACAGCCAGCAGGTAGCAAGAGCCAGACCAGACATGCATATCTGATGCGTTTAAACACACGCTGCAGCTCATCTGCATTCTCGGGTGAGGAGATCCTCACTGAACCCACACTGATTTCCCTAAACATCAAGCCCCAGCTCCACCGTCCCCTCCTCCAGGAAGTCTTCCTCAACTTGTCTTCCCTCCACTGAGCCCGGCACACCCTCTTCCGTGTGTCCATAGCCCTGGACTTAGCTCTACTGTGTAACAAGCCTGAGGCCTGGTTGTTACCAGAGCGGACCCCGGAAGCTGGGTCAGATCTGGGTTTGAATCCCTGCTCTGCCATTTACTGGCTGTGTGGTGTGGGGCGGATCTCTATCAGAAGTTAAACCAGCTTCAAATTCCCCACCTGTACAGTAGACACAGTAACCACGAGCAGGACCAGACTCGATGATTTATCTGAGACGATTAGCAGGGTGCCTAAGTGTTGAGTACACATTAGCCTGGCCAGTGTGAGAGTGATCATGGGGACTCCTTAGTGTGTCCCCCAGCCCTCCCTCCCAGCCCATCTCCATGGACCATGCTGTCATTGCCCTTCCCCACTTCCAGCCACGGGCTCTGTGAAAGTCCCCATTCTCCTGCCAGGGCCACTAACTGGCGTTGGCCCTCCTCAGGAGAAGTGTGCCATCAGATCAATAGGCCACCTGCTTGCTACTTAATTACATCCCACTCCAACTGCTGCCCAGGTGGAGGTACGGGCTCCTGCTCAGTGCTGTTTCTCAGCCCCACCATTCCTGGCAGCTCTTGGGCCACACCTCAGGGAGGCAGTGGACCCTGGCTGCAGGGGATCCAGGCATAGCCCCTGGAAGTCAGCTTCGCCATCTGTGCCAGTCCGCGCACCTCAGGAGGTGATTCTTGGGCACAGAGTGCAGGTCTGGGTTTCTCCTGAGTTCAGCCCCTGGAACCTGAAAGACCAGCACAATGCCCTTCAGGTCCCCCAGGGCCACCTCCCTGCCACCTCGGGCCATGTCACAAAGATATGGAGAAGGACACAGCATGTGGCCTGGGAGCCTCGGCCATAGCAGGAGACCTGGTAGCTCCTGGCCCCAAGCTGGGCCCTGGCAAGCTGACAGGCAAGCTCGTGAGCAAAACCATCAAGCGCAGAGGCCCGATTTCCCAGCCCACCTGGGTGCAGATCTGTGCAGGGAACGCCACTGTGGGAGGCCTGGGTGAGGCCGCCCTAGAGGTGGCAGATGCCAAAGTCCTCTGAAAAGGGAGAGAATATCTGGGTGCACCCGGCACAGAGTGGGCATGCACAGGGCAGGTCACCATCCACAGCATCTTTGAAGGAGCCTGACAAGGCAGAGAGAGCACATAAAAGCTAAGGACTGGAGACGGGAAAGCTTAGGCGGAGGAAAACCAGATGAGATGACATTCGGCCAGTCACAAGGACCACAGGCAGCAAGCCAGGATGCAGCAGTGAGTGAGCAAGACCAAATCAGGCCCTGCCTGCAGGGAGCTTGCAATTTGGCAAGGAAGCAGCTGCCAGACAGAAAGACAACCAGACCAACAAGGCAAGAGCTGAGACAGAGCACACCAAGTGCAGGCAGGACCACTGTCCTGGCAACAGGACAGGAAGGGACATTTGAGCTGAAATCTGGGCACCAAGCAAACAGCAAGGAGAAAGGCTCCCCAGACAGGTGGCGGCAGGGCGTGACCTGAGAGGCAGGGCTTGTGAGCAAGGAGGCCACCGAAGGGTGCAGTGGCTGGAGCGGCAGCTCAGACCAAGACGCCAGGGTTTAGAGAAGGTTCGCTGAGCTTGGATCTGAAGGAGGGCTCCTTACCCCGCAGCTCCACCTGCTGGAGAGCTGGGGCCCTGTCACTGCGGGTGCCAGCCCAGACGCTGGAGAGGGGACTATCAGTGGAGTGTGTGGCCTTTGAAGCTCTCTGGTGACAACAGTTGGGTCAAAGAAGTGCACAGGGTCATTATCCGAGGTCTCCCAGGAACTCTCGGCCTGGTGTCTGAGCTCTGTCCTCCTAAACTCTCCCTTGATGAAGGCAGAAACACAGCCAAGGGCATGCACACACTAGCCCTGCTCCGCTGCACTAGAAAAGTCATTGGCAGCCCCTTGGTGGGTGTTACGAGCGCCTCGCACCCGTGAAGAGAAGGGGTGGCAGGAACTGAGCCCCATCCATGCATTAGCATCCTGGGTGGACGTTGCTGCCCTTTGTCACACCATGGGGTGGAGGGGGCAGCGGATTCTGAGCCAGAACTGATGCTTACCGGCTTCTCCCGCTGAACCAGCTTCCTCTTCCCCCCCCTCCCCCTCCCTCGCCCCTTCATTCTTCCTCTCCCATACTTGAAAGTTCCAAACCCAGACTGTTTCTTTCCCAGCTCCAGTGGTGAGCTGCTAACAGCTGCTTTGTGAAGCCTAGCACTTTCTGCCCATTGTCTAGCGCTGAATCTTCAAGCGCTTTCCGTTTTTAAAGATCCCAGCTGGAAGCTGTCAGTGGCCTCAGTGCAGAGCAATTGAATAGTAGAAAATGAACTAATTACACGTTGTTACTGAAAATCTATTATACACAAATTGCAAAGAAAACCCATTAAAATATGATGCTTTGGTGATTTTTGTTGCAGCCCTCCTCTTGGAGGGAGAGGCAGGGGTGGGGTAACTGGACACCTTGTCCCCGTTTCTAGGCCGCAGAGTAGTCTCATGTTGTATGTCACACGGCCCAGCTCACTCGATGCACCAGGCAGAAACTCGAAATTCTGCTCAGAACAGAGGCGCTCTGAATGTTAGTAAATACTTTAAAAGGGCTGCAGAGGAAACAAAGAATTTCATTACAAGGATACAAAATAACAATTGAAACATCAGCTTTTTAGCAGGATCGCGCTGTGCTGTCCCTGTAAATCACGGTGTTTTTGCCAAGCTTTTGTGAGGCCCTCAGCGCACATTTGCGCAGTGAAGGCCACGTTTCTGATTTCCATGCTCACTGACCCGGATTGGAGGGCTGGGAAGGCTGGGGATGTGAGTAGCTGAGCCACCCGAAGCCCACATCTCACAGGCTCCTCATCCAGCCAAGGCTGCCTCCCAGGCTCCATGTGAGGGCTCAGAAAGCGTAACACACAGGGCTGCACCCCACCCCACCACCACCACAGCCTCGGCTGCCAGCAGCACCCTCATCTCAGTGTGGGCAGCCGTGGTGTGCCTGTGATGACCAGGTCTTCCGAGGTGTGGCAAGGCCCCTTGTGGTGTATCTGACAGCAAAACCCTCCCCAAGGCCATACTGGCCCAGGAGGGGCGCTTGGAGCTGTCCCTTGTCCTCTGCCTTGTTACTTTTTCCTTCCTCTCCAGTCGTCTTTTATCAGGCTCCTGGTCCCCACTTGTATGGTATGTCACCTCACAAGGCACACAGTGACTGACAGGGTGAGCAGCCTGTGGTCCCCCCGTGGAACTGGGGACACTCAAGTCCCAACAGCAGGTGGCCCCTGGCCCAAGCTGGCTGAACAGCCACTCCCTGAGGACAGACAGGCCCTGGATAGACAGATGTGTTGCTTGCCCAAGCTACTACTGGCTGCCTAGAGCAGGTGGGGGCAGTTGGAAGCCCCAGACCAGAGACTGAGGTCCCATCTTGGATTTCCCAGGTGTCAGCAACCTTGGCCGGCTCTCTGGCCCTTCCTTAACAGCTGCCTCCCCCTGGTCCAGCAAACGGCCTTTCCCGAAACCCTTCCCCTGGGCTGAGAGTTGAGGCAGGGAGGATGGTAGGTGGTCGGCATTACAGGTAGAGCCCACAGGACTAGAGGACATCGGCAGAGGTAGCAGCAGAAGGGACAGGGGAGCTGAAAGGGCGAAGCGGAAGCAGAGTCTGCCTGAGATCAGCCAAGGTTGGTACTATCCCAGCCATTTGTGCCAGCTGGAGGGCAAAGCCAGCAGAGCAAGGCAGGGAAGCCTAGAGCTTCCCCTTGGGCTAGACGTCCAGCCTGGTACATAGTAAGTGCTTTCTGAAAGGTTTGAAGACTGATAGGCTTTTTTTTTTAATTGTAAAGAGAAAGGACTCAGAGTGGTTGTGACAGTTCCTAAAAAGAAGGAAGAACAATCAGGGGTCATTCTGTTCCCACACTTGGCCCAGCCAAGTTGGGGGCCCATCATAGCTCCATATGAGCTGGGCTAGCACAGAGGTACCATGTAATCTGTAGTCACCTTAGCCCAGCCGGCTTGCCCCTGTGTTCCTACTCATCACCGTCCTTACAGGGTTTCTCTTCCCTACAAGCTGACCTCCCTCTGCCCGTCCTCCCTTAGCTCCCTGCTCAGCAGGGCATCTGGCAAGTCCTTACCAAGTGCCTTCCAGGGGCTCCCTGGACACTGTCAGGGGGCCCGAGGCCCAGAGGGAGAGCGAGATCAGAGCGATGCGCTGGATTCAAACCCCCTCCACCCTCCATGGCTGAAGAGCGCTGCCGCCAGAGGGTCATGGTGCGGGCGGGAGCTGTTCTTTCTGCCTGTTTGTGCTCTTGAGAAGCAGGAAGAGGGGCCGTCACAAGTGCTGCATGAGAGTGAGCCAGGGCAGGGGCTCCCCTTGATGGAGGAGCAGGCGTTATGACTGTAGAAGCAGCCACAGCTAGTAAAGGCCACATGCCCTGAGCCCTGGGTTCCCGTTTTCTCATGCGGGCCATGGCGGGGGGGCTTCCTGGATGAAAATGGTGCCATCTTTGGACCCTCGGGATCTGGCCTATGACTGGGACCAGAAAACAGTGCTAAGTAGTTTATTGGACCACGGGCTGGGCTGGGCAGAGACGCGAGCAGACAGTTTCGTTCTCTGCTCCAACTCCCCTGTGTCAGGGAGGACGGAGGGGAGCTGAGGCCCACTGGCCAGCCTGGCTGCTGCCGTGAACGGGTCGTGTCACTCCTCAGCGTGGGTACTTGGTAATGGTTTCTGTTTGGACTCCAGCCGGGGCTCCTGTGCCCCAGCAGCGGTGCTGGTCATCGCCCCAGACCCTGAAGATCTGTCTGCCTGGGGAGAGCCTGGGTGCCTAGGGGTGAGCCCCAGCAGCCGGCCTCCGAACCTCAGAAACCATCCTGCTGAACCAACTGTCTGAACACTTGTTGGGTCACAAATTGCACTCAACCGGGGTGGATACAGCGGTGTCTCTCCCCTCCCCGCGGATGGTGGGCGGGCTCCCAGCCCCCACTCCCACCCCCGCATGCTGACAGACCCGCCTCCATCTGGGAGCCGCATCCTCGGTTCCCTGGCGCCACCCACACAGGACTTCTGGCCAAAAACCTGCCGTGGGCGGTGCTGTGGGAGGCTGCGGGAGGCCCCCTCTCCTGGCCCTTGAGTGCTAAGAGGAGCAGACTGGGCTCAGGGAAGTGGAGGCTGCAGAGCCTGACTCAGTTCTGGACCTGCTATAGCAGGGGGTAACTGAGCGCTCCAGGTGTTGCCCCCAACTCCAGCCAGGACCCTTCGGAGCCCTCATTTCTCCCCCAGTGTGTGGGTCTGGGGGTGTGGCGGAGGGGGACTCAGTGAGGTGAGCCGCATGTGCTGCTAAGGACAGGGCCCTGCACCAGTGTCGCTTTCTGGTCCCAAAGTGCCTGCGGCCCAGGTGCTTTCAGATGTATGTGACCCAGGTCCCTTCCAGATGACACCGGAAGAAGAGCGGGATTATTGTCCAAAGGATCTGTGGGCAGTTGACAGAGCTTCCTGGTGACACTCAGGGCTTCCGGCTCTACGGGAAGCTGGCTCCAAGGAGCAGGCCTGCTGTTCAGAACAGGTGTCCCTTGTTCCCCCGTAGAAGGTGCTTTGCTCTGAAACCCAAAACCCAGCCGGCGTCAGTCCCTTCTCAGCTCCTGCCAACGCCTGCACTTCCAGAGAGTCCTCTTTGTTGCCCCGTCCGCCCTCCGCTGGTCCCCACCTCAAAATCCACCTTGTGCAGGGGGCTTAGACTGTGCCAGTGCTGCCCCGGGCTCAGAGTTGGGGAGCCGCTGGCTCCGCAGCAGAGATCGCATCCCTCCCTTTTGGGTGTGTGCGGCACACCCATGCCACCGGGTCCGTCCTGACAGGCACCTTGGCGAAGGTTGGCGGCCATTGGAGGAGTGTGCGGGAAGGCCCAGCTGAGCACCGCCAGAGCTCAGTGCTTACAGCAAGACGGGGAATGAAGGATTTAAGGGCTGGTGGCTGGTTCAGGCAGAGCAAACGGGAGTGGCAAGGCCAGCCCCTACTAGCCCCGAGCCCTGCAGGCACCGAGTGGATGGAGCAAGCAGG
Organism: Hystrix cristata; assembly: GCA_004026905.1. Lineage (NCBI taxonomy): Eukaryota > Metazoa > Chordata > Mammalia > Rodentia > Hystricidae > Hystrix > Hystrix cristata. Next base: position 101,003 of record PVJO010003327.1, on the reverse strand, counting down.
CTTTCTCCCCGTGGGAGACAATGGCTGGCCCATCTCCTGCAGCATACCGCCCAGCTTGGGGGAGCAGAGTGAGCGGGACCTGAGGCTGCATCTCTCTCATCATCCTCCAGAGTGCTGACTGTGCCTGCCTGTCCTGTCTCCCCCAAGGACTACTGTCTTTGTTGCTCATTGTCTCGTTGTCGAACAAAATACCCAACACCCTAAATTAAGGGAAGAAAGGTTTATTTAGCTCTCAGTTTGTAGAGGTTTCAGTCCACAATCGGCTGGCTCCAAGGCAGGGAGGCAGGCAAACAGGCAGAAGACAGCCAGGCAAGCGAGGGACCTAAGCAGCTTCTTCCTGTGCTTTATACCTTCTCCAGGCCTCCAGGATTAGGGTGGTGCCAAACCAATCAATAGATTCATTTAGTCATCACACACCCTTAATCCCAGCATCACACACTCTAGATCCAGCCACCTCTGATCCAGCCTTCTCTTACCACATGAGGCTTTGGGGGACATTAAGGCACAAACCATAACCACCACCAAGATGTGAGGGTCTGGGGCACACACCCTCCTGTGAATGGAGGGTGATACATGGTGACTAGAAGTGCCTGGTGAAGCCCAGGACCTCAGGCTTGGGAGAAATGGGATGTGCGGAATGTCACCCACAGAGGGACAGCTGTGAGGACAGTGGAGAGGTGGAAGAGGCGCAGCTCAACAGGAGCTCAGTGTCTTCAACCTGAACACACCTGTCTGCCCCATAGATGGCCTGGCCGATTGAGCCCTGCATAGTTGCAAGTTATGTTCGTTTGTCCTGGGTCCTGTCTTCTCAACGCTCCCAAGCAGAGTCTCCACCTCCCTTTGCTTTTGGCACCTTCTGAGACCTGAGTGGGGGAAGGGGAAGTTCTGAAGTCCCCACAGCAGTCTTCTAGGGAGGGCAGCCGCTGCTGCTGCTGCCAGAGCAGTCGGCTGCTGTAATTGGCGAGGAAGGCCAGCGCACTTCCTCTCACGGTATTTTCCTCACATGCTCTAAGTTTACAGCGAAGGTATGTGCTGAGCAGGGCCCCTGGTCCCCTGAAGTCAGCTCTCCATCCTTCAAAGCCTGCCTGTCCACTTTGGAATATGCATGGCCCTGCTCTCCACAGCCTCCCTGCCTCTCTGCCAGCCAGCGCCACCTGGGAAGAGTTTGAAAGCATCATCTGCGAAGGGGAAGCAGAGTGCACAGGGAGGGGGGAGAACTCTGGGCAGCTGGGGTGCTGCTGATTAATCGCTCTGGCAGCGGTGTTTTTGTACAGGAGGGAGGAACTCAGGTTAAATGGACCTGGGAAGAGGGACTGGGGCTTTCTGCCCATGTGAGCCCTGCCTGAGCCTACGCGCTCCTGTGTCTGCTGCCCTTTGAAGTCAGGAGAGGTTATTGATCCTGCCTAGAGTGAAGGGCACAGACCTGGTCCAAGCTTGCAATCCTGGCTCCTAGACCACAGGCCTCGGCCCTCTGTCTGCAGTCCTAGCCAGGCTGCTGGGCAGATGAAATCTCCATGGGCCCCAGAGTCTGGGCAGCTTGACTTTAAATGAGCTGTGTTGGACTGGACTGGACCCAAATCCTGCTGCTTTAAAGGACAATGTCTCAGAAGAGTAAACCCTCCACAGGCTCTGATAGCTGTGAACAAAATGTCTTCCAAGTCGCCTGGGATGCAGGAAGTGGTCCTCATCCTGGGGGAGCAATTATGTAGTCCTTCGAGCCACCCTGTCCCTGGCCCAGGCCTCAGCAGCCCCCCTCAGGGTGCAAGCATGCCTTCCTGGATGCCAAAACCTGTTCCTAATCCTCAGGCAAGCCTGCTGTGATGCCTGGCAGCTTCTAGGGCGAGTGGCCTGGAAGTCAGCTGTCATCAGGTCTCTGCAGAAGACACTGAGCTCCCCAAGTAAACAGAGACACCCCCAACAGGTGTCGAAAGGCTCAGCACCATGGCTTCATTTATTGGAGGAAGCTGTCAGATGTGACAGCCATGGTCTTTGAAATCACAAACACAGAAAGCCAGGAAGCTCTTGGGCTTCTGCTCTAAGCAGATATGAGTTTAAGGAAATGCCCCAAACTGAAGCGACAGGTGACTGCCCTTTGCTCTCACGTCGCCATACGTGCCTAGCATGTGATCCAGGCAAGTTCTGGGCTGGGCCCTGAGAAAGGGTCGTGACGTGGCAGGCCTGGCCCGTCCCCCTCTCTGCAAACTGCCTGCTAAGGAAACAGCTCAGGGCCCACAGCAGGGAAGCCGGTCCATGGGGAGGGATGTGTGAGGTGCGGACAGGACACAGTGCCAGACACACAGCAGCGGCTTCCCACCTCGGAGCAGAGCCTCACAGTGCTCACAGCTTGTCACAGCATTCGCTTTGGAAGCCACATAATTAATTGCAGGTAATAATACAGCATTAGTAGCTGATGCTGATCTCTTCTTGGTGAGTTTACTAATCTGTACAGCAATCTACAAGGGAGGAGCTATCATGATCTATTTCTGTAGATGAGGCCCAGAGGCACAATGCACTTGATTAACTTGCCCATGCGTCAGACCCAGAAGCTAAGGGACAGGGCTTCAATCGGGGAGTCCAGCTTTGAAGCCTAGGCTCTCAGCCACTAAACTACACAGCCTCTCAGTCACCAGGCTGTGTTTCACAGGGTCCCCCTGGTACCTCGCATTTGGCAGGCATTGGACTCGCAGGTACCAATGGCTGGGGACAGGGTCTACCCAGCGAGGAGTGGAACACCGCTGGTCCTATACTGTTCCCCCCCACCCCCGCCAACATCCTGACCCACCAGGGCCGGTCCAGCAGAAGCTCCAAGCTGCTGGAGTTGTTTCTGTCCAGTAGAATCTGTGAGGGACCACAATCAGGCTTCATCTGTAGACTTTGCATGGACAGGAGCCGGGGTGGGCAGGGACCAGGATTCACACGTAGGAAGCAAGGAGCAGGAGGCTGTGGCCAGTGGCTCTGCTATGACATTTGTTACAACTTACAACCTTTACTGATAGCCAATTTCACTTTGTCTCATTTAGTAACAGCAATCCTTATAAAAAGGTATCCACATTATAGAGAAAGGAAACCAAGCACAGAGAGATCAAGTAACTTGCTGTACTGGTCAGCTGCTTGTCACTGTGACCAAAATACCTGATATAAACAGCTTAAAGGAGGAAAGGTTTGATCTGGCTCATGGTTTCAGACATTTCACTCCATCTTCAATGGGCTCCAAGGCAGAAACATCACAGAAGAAAGCTGCTAACCTCATGGCAGTCAGGAAGCAGAGTGCAGAAAGCCAGAGAGGAAAGAATAGGAAAGACGTGTAGCCCCCAAGGTCACACTCCATGGTCCACTTCCTCCAAATGGCCCCGCCTCCCCGTAGCCGTTCCTCTGTGAACTTATCAATGGGTTCAACCACTGACGAGATTATTGCCCTCATAATCCAATCATTTCTCTAGATGCTTCTTGATTCAAGTTGGTGATCAAGACTGACCCTCACTCTTGCCTATGGTTGCCCCACTGGACCCCGGCAGAACCGGGATCTGGAACCAGACATGGTGGCTCCAGAGTCCTATCCACGTGTGTGCAGGCCACGGGCTAGAGGGCAGGTGTGGGCATACTCCCTCCTCCTGGCATCCTAAGGCTTGAGTGTCCAGTATAATCATGAAAACAGAGCGGTTTTATTTCCCTAATCAGGGGACTGATTCTCCCTCTGGCAGTCAAGGATGTTATAAAACTCAGCTGATACACGTTTGCAAAATGCTTTGAGGCCTTGCACGCGGGATATGATACATTCATGGAAAATCAGTTTGGGTGGTGCTCTTTGGTGTGAAAAATCATCCTCTTGGCTCTAGCAGGCAGCCTCTTCAGAATGTTTCCCATCAGAGGTTCCCGTTACTGATTCTGGAGGGCAGCACGGTCAAGCTGTTCCACTAGGCGGCCTCAGAGGTGTCCCCCGCAGAACCAGCCCCTGAGCCTGCATGGTGCCCCCAGCCTCCCAGCCGCTGGAAGCAACTCTCAGCCATTCACATACGCTTCCTGATAGTGTCCTAGGCCATGGCGGTTCGGCCGGTTTCACACCAAAGTTCCTTGTGGTCATGGATCTCCCATTGCCAGGAGGAATGCAGACAACAGAAGGGCATAGGTTCGGACATGAGGGTGCTGCTGTGGAGAACACGCAGAGGGAGGACAGGCAGGAGGGAGGCAGGCAGCAGAGGGAACCGGCGCTGAGAGGGGAGACACATCCCCAGCCACAAGTGGGACCAGGTCTGGTGTCAGGAGTGGTGGTTGGGGGAGTTAAGCTCCGGCATCCTGGCGATCTGGAAACCAGTAATGGACTCTCTTCACCCCTAATGCAGCAAAACCACTGGAAGGCTTCAGGTGGAAGAGTGATCTGATTTGACTTCATATTTTAGAAGAATCACTGAACTGCTGTTTTGAGAAAAGACCGCTACAGAGTAACAGGAGAAGCGGGCTAATAAATTGAGAGGCTGTTGCAATAATCCCAGTGGGAGATGATGGTGGCCAACGCCAAGGCAGTGGGCGCAGTGTGAACGAGAAGAGGGCAGGCTGTAGACCTGTCTGGAAGGATAGGCCAAAGAGGTTGCTGACAGGTTGCTTGTGGTTGTGCGAAGAGATCAGTCGAGAAGTATTTTGTCCTGAGACCTGGAAGGAAGGAGCCATTAGCTGAGATGGAGAAAGCAGTGGTTAGCGTCGGGACGGGAAGGCAGATCAGGAGTTACTTAATTTAGGGGCATGTCTATACTGAGATGTCATCAGACAGCTGGATAGCAATGTCGAACAGTTGTTAGGGACACAAGACTGAGAGCAACAGAGAGGCCTGGACCGGAGATGGACATGTGCAAACCTGAGCATTTTGACAGTGTTTCAATCTGTGCTGTTGGGTGAGATCACCGCGTGGGTGAGTGTAGATGGAGAAGAACGTGCAGGACTGAGCCTGAAGAGGCTCCAGGGCCAAGACGTCAAGGACGTGGGGCGGGGAGAGTAAGAAAAAGACGCCAGAGAGGGAAGAGGAGAATCAGGCAAGTGCCGTGTCCTGGGAGCCAGGAGAAGACTGAGTCAGAAAGTGGCTGCCGGAAGGGCACTTAAGGGAAGGACGAAGAAGAGAGAAAGGCATTAGCAGTGCGGAAGTCTTCAGCAACCTTACAGGGAAGTGTCCGTGGCGGGGCGTGGAAAGGGGTACAAAAGTCTTATTGGAACAGGTTCTAGATAGAGTGGGAAGACAAGTAGCAAAAGGAGGTCTAGAGAACTCTTCTCAGCCTCTTTGGAATGAAGAACAAAAGAATATGGCAGTAGCCAGGAGGACAGTGGGCCCAAGAGGTTTTCTTTTTACACACACAGGAATGGCAGTCCACATGTTCACACATTATGAACCAAGTAGAAAGGGGAAGCGAGGCTGGGGAAGGAAGAGGTGATGGGGCCAAAGAGCAGGGGAGGGAGGATGGAATCTAGTGCCCAGGTGAAGGGGTGGCCTTAGATGTGTGGCTGGCAAAGCCACAGTGGCAGGAGAGAATCCCGAGTGAGAGAGTAGACGGAAGTGTATAGATAGATGTGGCAGGAATGTGTGCAGACACTGATTTTCTCAGTGAATCAGGAAGTAGAGTTACTGAGAGCAAGGATTGCAAGATGGGAGTCTTGAGAAAAGAGAGGACTGGAAACAACTGCAGTGGGGAAGGGGAGACACAGGCAGAGTTCCGTGGTGGGGTGACCACTGGGCAGCGTGCAGGGTCAACTTGAGGCTCCTAAACCTGAATTCAAAGTGAAATCAGGACACGCCCAACCAAGCTGCGCCACACCAGTGTCACCACAGAGCACACGGACTTCACAAGGGCTGGGAGTCTGCCACCAGGGGCAAAGGACTGGAGCATGTATGATTTAAATTCCACGGAGTTTAAGCTGAGTAAGAGGCAAGTGACCTCGTGAAGAGTAAGTGACTTCATTAATTAAATGATTGGTCAGTCAGTTGTGGGTCTCAGTGGGGTTGAAGAACTGGAGTCTGAATTCCAAAGGGAATAAAGCAGAAGATATGGGAGGGCTGAAGATAAGGTTTTTCAGGCTGCCATTACTATGTCTAGACTTCAGGACTTGGTCATGGGAATGACGCCCTATAAGGTAAAGAGCTGGCAGGAAATCAACATAGATGTTCAAATCACCAAGTATTAACACAGAAGGGGGATTAGGGAAACTATTGTTAGACATAGGTGACAGTTATCAGAAATGGTGTGGGGTCACCCACAGCCAATAGATGACTAGCAGAAAGGCTGGTGGGTGGGACATGGAGCATGCGTAGGTGCGTCCATCTCTCCCTGAGAGCAGGTGCTCTGAGAGGGAGGCTGCTTCTTTATTTTCATTGTACAGAAAAGGAACTGAGGCATCGAAAAGTCAGTGAGAGAATCTCAAGTCAGGGAGCGCCCTCCACAGTTAGCACCCTGAATTCTGTGAACAGTACCTTCCAAAACACAAGTGAGTTGGACCCTGCTCCCAAGAAATTCATTCTTCTATGGGACAGCAAGACACAGTCAGAGACAAAGCAACAAGTCTGGGATGGTGGCTGAAAGAACCAGATGGATGGTATAGCACATCTGATCAAGAAGAGACTAGCTGTCTGCCATCAGAAAGCCTGGTGGCTGGCATTCCCTAGGCACAAACGAGAGTCGGGGAAGGAGTCCCAGTCGGAGGGAACAAGCCAAGTAAAACTACAGTTGGGAAGGACCCAATGTGGCCAGTCTGCCTCTGTGCCATGGACAAGCGAGAAGCAGAAGAGGATGCTGGGAGAGAGAACAGAGCAAGAGCAGCAGGACTTGTGTTAACTGGGGGGCTAAATGCAGTCACAAACAACTGTAGCAACTTGGGGTGTGACACAATACAGATGTATTCTTCATCTGTATAAGAGTTCAATGCTGGCATCCAGTCCATCGCACAATGACAGGGACCTGGGCATCTAGTTTTGTGGCCTCAGGTTTTTTCACTGGGTACCTTATGTCTGGCCAGTGCATGGAGGGACTGAGGAAGCAGAAGATGTAGTAGACTTGTGGGTCCCAGGAAGGACTTGCACCCAGCCCTTCGGGCACATTCGCTTGGCCATGCTTGACTACACGGGGAGCTGGAAACTCAGTCTCGGTGTGCACCAAGACGGAAAGGACGCAGGTTTAAGTGAACAGACAGTGTCTTCTGCCACAGGTGCTGGATGCAGGCCACAGAGTTCGGGCCTGTCTGGTGACCAGGAGACCCAGGAAGACTGAGGGCTGAGAACTCGGAAGACAGTAGGGCCCTGAGCCTAGAAGCAGGAGGGTGGCAGAAACAGGCACCAAACACAAGCTCCTGGGCGGCTGCCATGAGCCCGGGCTGGGTGGGCCCCCAACCGGGAGAGACGGCCACCTGCTCTTGCCCTCAGCCACGGGCCACCAGGAGGCAGGGTCATGCCTGGAGACGATGAAGTGGCTGGAGGTGGCCCTGTGACAGTCTTCTCCAGTCTGCAGCCTGGCCTCGGAGAGGAGAAATAAAGGACCTATTTTAATTTTCTTCTCAGGCCACCATATGACAAAGGAGAAATATCACCCAACATTATTATCTCTCAGAAAATACTCTCTGGAACCATAAAAAGGAAAATACAGTGAGGCCAGACCATGGAGGCTGCCCCTAAATCAGGAGCTTCTAAATTACCACAGTGGTGCTCTCTAATTCCTCTGGATGAAAACATTAAAGATGACAATGTCCCTTTAAATCAAACACCCTGGGAGCTGCTGTAAAGAGTCAGTGGGCTTTTTTTCCCCTGTGCAGGTTTTTTGTCTCTTTTCACCTTGTAATAAAATATAAATCATAACTTGTGGGGGCAGGCTCTACCAAGCTAGCTGTGAACACGGATTTTCTGAAAATAAAGGTGTTTTGTTAATGGGCATCATCTCATCTCAGGGAATGTGAGAGTTTCGTGTGATGAGTCTGCTACTTAACTTCACACTCTTTCTGTTATTCCCAGGCTGGCCCTGGGCTGGCCGCGACACCCCTGGGATGAATCCGGTCCCACACGCCGGGGAGCCACGCTGCCTCGGGCCCTCCTGCGGCAGGCCCTGGCCTCAGGCTGTGCCGCGGCAGGTTCTGAAACCCCAGCGCCAGTCCTCCGAGTGCAGGCAGGCGCATCTCTGGAAGGGAGGCGCAGAGGCAGGCCCGGGGCCTGGAGAGGAGGCCACGGAGAACCGAGGAAGGGCAGGAGGCACAGGCCAGGGCAGCCTGCAGCGCAGAGCCTCAGAGAAGTACACTCGTTTCTGGGCTCTGGGGTGGAAAGGGGCTCGGAGACAGGGGGAGGTTGGAGAAGGGACTCAAGTGGGCAGCACGTCCCCAGGGCTCTGCCCCATTTCCTCCCTACTCTCTTCCACTCACCAGAGCCTGGGCCTGGGCAGAGGACTGAGGCCTGGTAAGGCCAAGTCTATGACTTTGGCTAGACAATTGTAACTAAGGTGAGGAAGCAGAGCAGAGATTTGGGAGGAGTCGAGGCTTAGGTCTGCAGTTGAAGAGTTGACACCCTATACCACCCATGACCCTCTCTCCATGGAACCGGCAAGCGCCTTCACGAGTTGTCTCTTCTCAGCCTCATGCCTTAACCTAACTCCTGGCTTCTCCCTCAGGGACTCAGCCCTGTCCCTGTCTGCATCCACTTCACTGTACAGATGAGGAAGGTGGGGCCTGTGAGGGGGTCCACAGGACCCCCTCAGTCCTTATCCCATCTGACCCCTCCCCTCAAGACACTCATTTGCCACCCTGTTGCTTTGGTCACCTTCTTTCCACCTTCATGTGAGCCCTTTTCCCTGGCAGCCCCTTACACTTTCTCTGTAGAAGGCCAAGAAGAAAATATTTTAGGCCTGGAAAGTTACACTTGGTCTCTGCCGCAACTATTGATATACAACAAGAAGCAGCCAGGACAGTGTGCAAACTGATGAGTATGGCTGTGTTCCTATAAATCTGACTTAGGGAACAAGTGGAGGGCCTGCCCAAGATGCTAGTGTGTTTCTCTCCTGCACACCCACCAGGCCCCATCTTCCCCCATCCAAGCCTCCAGGCCTCTAATGTCCAGATCTTAGCAACCCCCGATGTCCTCTTGGCCAGCACTTATGCGCCTACTCCACTGTCACTAACCTCCCCCTCCCTCCCACCCAGCCCACCTTTCCTCCTGTGTCTGTCTCACTAATGCATCGTCACCTCGTCCTGTAGTACTGCATTTGTAACCAGATTGTTTCTGAGTGGGCACTTGAGTCTTTGAAAAGCTGTGTGTGTTTGTGCAGGAAAGCTCTGAGATAGATGGGGAGGGGGAGACATAGGCTCCGGGGTGAGACTTCAGGGCTGGGCAGTATGGCTGTAGCAGAAGCCCACATGGTGGCTTAGCTGGGCCTGGTCCACTGCCTGGTCCCAGGCTAGCCAGCCAACAGCCCAGTGCCTGGGTATGTCAGGTGGGTCCCCTTGAAGGAGCCACAGTGAAGGAAAGCAATCTATAGATGGATTTACCAGGTATAGGCAAGAGACTGCAGGTGAAGGGCAGGTATCCTGTAGCTGGGGTGCACCTGTGTGTCCTCCTGCCCCCATCTCCACATATTCAGATGGCCACTGAGCTGACAGCCAGGGTTATCAAAGCCATCCGAGGGAGAGTCCTCCCTCTCCTGTGGCCCCCCTGACTCCTGCGTTGCCCCCAGCCAGTGAGCCCACACCACGGAGACCTAGACGTGATGCCTGGAACCAAAATCCAAGGGCTTCAGGTATACCTGCCAGGATCCACAGGGCCCACAGAAAGTAGGGTTCCCTGGAGGGCTGAGGGGTGCTGCCCTAAGAGGAAGACAGGCTGGAGGCTGGCCTCCCTTCCACACAGAGGAGGCTGGGGCGCTCCTCCCCGCGTCTCCATCCTCCCAGGTCCCGCGCTGGGTTAAGGAGCTCACAGGTGCCTATTGCTCTGGATCTAAGCGTTCTGTTCCCCAGAAGCAGCCATAGTCTCACCTGCTTCCCACCCAACATGTGCAGAGATGAAACTGCATCTTATTTATTCATTCTCCTCTTCTGGTCCTGGGCTGTGATCCCTGATAATTAATCACCGCGCTGCCTTGGCAAAGGGGTGCACCGGGCCGGGAGGATGGGGTCCTTCCCAGCGGTGCGCCCGCTTGGCTGCTTCTCAGACTGGCTGCCAGAGGCTTGCTCCAAAGCCTCGTTTTCCATCTGGGCTGCTCTCTCAGGGACAGAAGGCCATCAGCACCCCAGCCCGCTCAGGCTCTGCTTCTGGCATACTCAGGAAGGTGCTGGAATTTATTTTGCCCATTTGAATACAAATGCAATCGAGACAAAATTCTTTTTGTTTTAGAAGCCATTGCTCCATTTCTGTTTCTCATTAAGTGAACTGAGAGCCAAGGAGAGTCAAAATAAATAACTGTGTGGGTGGCTGCACCATGTAAAATAAAGCCCCCTGCCCATTTCAGGGACTCGGCCCTGTCAGGTTGCATTACCAGGGGCGGGGCTGGATTTCAGGCAGTTCCACAAGCAGAATATCGACTTTGGTCTACATCTGTGCCAGGGAAGGCTGCTGGACATCAAGCATTTGGGCAAGTGGGGAGACAGGTATCCAGGGCAGTAGGGCCCCTGCCCTGCCACCTCAGGGTGTCTCATGCCTGAAATAGCCTTGGAGGCTTTTTCCATTGCCACCAATGCTGGAGCAGGGAGACGTGTCTAGTCACTGATGCAGGGTGGTAGGTGCTGTTGGGAATGGCAGGAAATCCAGGAGGCCTTCCTGGAGGAACGTGGGTCTGGCTCGGCCTTAATGAATGAAGATGGGTTGGATTTGGACAGACAGAAGAAGAGGGCTCTGGCCTCAGGATGAGAGGGAGGTACAGAGGACAGGCAAGCTGAGGCAAGGAGTGGGCTCAAGAACTTTCGTTCATTCAGCTCTAAGACGCTGGGGCCCCGGGAGCTGGGTCTCCCAGGCCAGGCTGGCACCTCGTCTCCTGATCCTGGGGCTCCAGACCTGTGGCTTCCAAGGTCTCCATGGTTACCACAGTTCCCAGGGGGTTCTGGGAGGCCAGTGCCACTGAGCTGCCCTTGCTCCTCAGAAGTGGCTTGCCAGAGGGCACCACACACCACAAGGAGCTGCGGTGCTCAGAGGGCCTCTGACAGCCCTGAGCGCAGGCTGCAGGGACAGGTGGGAACAGCACAGGACCACCCCCCAGGGTGAGAGCAGACCCTTGTGCTGTCTTTGAAGGAAGAGCAGGCAGCAAGGTCCCTGTGATTCATGGGAGAACAGTTTTCAAAGTAGACGTGAGACCTGTGAGGTGGAGTGGCCCTTCGTGCCGGCCCACTGTCCTGTTGGGGCAGCCCTTTGGGTAGTTGGATAGTGCTGGGCCACAGGTACCACCCGCTGCTCCGGACATGAAGCCTCCCTAGGAAGGCCCCGTCCCAGCCAGCAGGGCCAAGGCGGAGTAGGGGAGCTCCTGGGAAGGTCCTTCCTGTCTTGAGTTTCTTGCTGTGTGGTGCTCGGAGCCCTGGACTCTGACAGGCTTCAAGCCACTCTTGCTGGGCAGGCTCTGGGATTGGCCTTGTGGATTCGGGATGTGATTCTGTTTCCAGATAAGTGTGGCAGCCATCACACAGTTCAGTACAGCGAGCAGGAGGGAACATGGCCTGGATGGGCACAGAATCTCCTTGGCTGTGCTGATACGGGTGCCCAGGCTCCTGGCCATCATTGGGGGTCCAGGGAGAGGTGGCCTCTCCACTATCACAGGGCCCCTGCTGCCCATCCCCAAGGCTCCCATCTAGGGCCTCATACTCCATGGGGCCCTGGCCTTACCCAGTTAATAAGAGGTGAGGCTGAAATACTATAAATAAGTCAGTCGTTAAAAATAAACATGAGGTAATAACTGTTCTTCACTGAGCCATTACTCTTTGCCAGTCACTGTGCTAAGTAGTTTATGTCATTCTGTCCTTATGGTACAGTCACTGTCCCCATTTGATAGACGAGGTGACTGACGTCAGCCAATAGCAGCAGTAGGGTTAAACCCAGGCAAGTCCAACTCCAAACCACAGCAGTCTTTCCCTGCACTGCTCCAATCCCCAGAAGCAGGGAGGGCAGAAGCGAGAGACGTGGAGAGTTCTGGAAGGCCCCTTGGAGGAGGTTGCATTTGACATTAGGGCCGCATCTACAAGGATGTGAGTGATTTGGAACAAATGGCAGGAAGAATAAATGGCAAAAAAGACCCCGAGTGTACAGGTTCACTCAGGAAATCAGGAGCTACGAGAGGATGGGTGGACACAGTGCCGAGGTCACGTGGAGCACGGGGCCTCACATGTGTGCCTGGGACAGCCATTCAAAGCTAGGGCAAGGGAGAAGAAGGACTGGGCCAGGGCCCAGTGGGATCCCACACCTGCGTCTTGGCAAAGGAGCAACTGCACCACTGTCTGCAACCCAGCCAGCGCCCGGCAGCACCTCTGACTCGCAGGCAAGAGGAGGCTGTAACACACACCCTGGCAGCAGCTGTGTCCACGCCCTCTGTAAATAGCCACCCTGCGAAGCTTCCACAGCTTGAAGCCAGGGCTTCTGGGCCGAACATCCCTGGCCCTGGGCTCAAGAGTCGGTCTGTGCAGCCTGTCAATGCAGGCACTGCCCAGAGTCCAGGGACTGTTTTTAAGTGAAAGAGATGGGAAGATATTTAAAATCAATACTCCTCAAATGAGGTTTTCCTTTTGTGGGATTAAAATGACTCCGCTCAAGCCCAGAGGAGGAATGTGGCTTGAGAACAGCATCCAGGTGATTAGCGTGTTTTATAACTTCCAGATGCTCAAAGACACTTCAGGTAAAGACAGAACCTAAATCGCTTCCACAAAGCAGCCAGGCGGGCCCGCCTGCTTGTTAGAATCCTTATGGTCCTCTCCGGGGCAGGTGGAAGAAGCCGCCCCTGTGTCCCCTCCCTTTAGATTTCAGTGGGCATGGGGGTCCCTGTTACAATGACATGGCCTCGAGCCGACCCCACTGAGACTCCGCAGAGTGTGCGAAGTAGCCACGCGCCTGTGAGCTGATTTTTTGAGCCCTTTTCGGCTGCAGGCTGTGGGAGAGAAAGGCTTTTCTCAAGACTGAAGAGGTGACTAACTCACAGTCTGTAGTTGTACATCTAAAATATGCTCGCTCCATGGAAACAATCTCTTTAGCACAAAACTAAATTGCAATACAAGTGTTTCTATGCGCTTGAACTCGGAGGCCCGGGAAGGCCTCCCCAGGTTGCAGGGGTCACTGGTGCTTTCTGGTGGCAATAAGCTAACATTCACCTTGCGCCTGGCGTGGTATAAGTGCTTCTCACACAGTGAATCTTCACAGAACGCCAGTGAGGCAGATCCTGTTCCAATGGCCATTTTGCGTAAGAGGAGACAGAGGCCCAGAGAGGTTAAGGGTTGCACAGTCGGTAATTCTCAGGAGAGCTGGAATTCAAACCCTGGCTCCTAAGAGCTGTACGTCACACGCAGGAACACTGAGCAGCTGCCCTCATGTCATAACCATATTACACACCCAGCCTGCAAACCACCAAGGCAGGGCCAGCTCAGATTCTGCTGGGCTCGGGTGCCCAAGACAGGGTGTCTTGGGTGAGGGGACTGCTGAGCCCGCTCTCCTCCCTGGACTGGTGCTCGGGGCCATGCCGAGAGCCCACCGGGCAGGTCATGATGGGGTCTGCGCCTGGGCAAGGCTCCACGCAAGCCCCTGTTTCTGCAGCTGCTGGACCACTTCCACCACAAGCTGTGCCAAGTACTGAGCTAGGCACAGCCAGAGGGTCCGACGAGCCAGGACCGCCTAGGGGCCATCAGACCTCACGGTCTGAGCGTTCCTCAGCCACTGCGACTTGCCAGGAGTTTGTGCCTTTGACTCCACATCCAGACGAGACAGTCTTGCTGGAAGTCAAGGCTCCTGGGGACAGAATTTGCATGTGGCCTTGGCAGGCCCTGGGAGATGAGTCCTCCAGAACCAGTGAGAGGAAAATGTGAGGCTTCCGGTCCTTCCCTGGAGCAGGTTTAGGGTGATGTTTCAGGGTCCAGGGAGCGGGAGGGTTTGTCCTCCCAGTCAGGGAAAGCCTTTGGAGCCAGAGGTGGCCCTGGGGACAGGGCTGGGACCCAGGAGGCTGATTCGCCTTCAAGTTTTATTTGGTTCCCCTTATTCTGCCAAGACACTGTTCAAAGGCGAAATATTATCCCCTTTAGTAGGGTTTATTGGTGCCATCTCCATCGTGATATCCCTGTTTTCTTGTTTCTCTTTGCGTTGCTCATAAACGTTTTTTCTCCTTTCAGGGGAGCCCTGCCTGTTTATGATCGCAGGGCAAGTGTGCTTTGTGCAGGTCTCCCTGTCTCCCCAGGAACTGGCCAGGCGCAGTGAGGGCAGCATCAGGGTTCCCGTGCTGACTTAGTGCCATGCTCTGGCCACTCTTGGGGCTGCCCAGTGGGGAGCTGGGACTCACCCACTCCAGGTGCCCCCTGTCTGCACCTGACCACATCTGGACACCTCCACACACACGTTAGGTCTCATTCGGTCCGACCTTGGAGAGCTGGACGGAGAGACCCAGAGGACCCCAGGCGGGGCTCCTGTCACACTCTCCACCGCCGCTCCTCAGATGTCCCCAGTGAGCAAGTGGCAGGCTTCGGGTGCACCTGGTCAAATAACAGGGTCACTTTGGTTCAGGTGGGGTGTGCCACCTCCTGCCAGGGCCCCAGCCCTGCACTAACAGGCGTCCCCTGGCCTTCTGCTCCCAGATAATTTCTCAGAATCTGACACGTGTCAAAGGATGTCACTTTCAGAAGAGACAAGGGTCAGGCGAGCTATGCAGGACCGCGGTGTATGTTCAGAGAAAATTGTCCCCCTGGTAGAGGGACTGTTTGCTCCTTTCAGTGACAAGATCAGGACAGATCATCCCAGAGCAGGGGTGACAAACCCCTAGTTCAGGGAGGCTGACCCAGGTGAGGTGTTCAGGGTGCTCTGCCCCCTGATTAGGCAGAATCAGCACTCTGTACCCATGAGCAGAGTAGCTCGGATCTCTACTGCGGAGACCCGTGGGCATCCCCAGCGCCCTGCGCACAAAGACAGCACACCTGTCATCCTGGGACAGAGACCGCCTCCCACCTACAGGAGCGGCTAGCCCAGTGCAGACCCTCACCTGGTAGCTTACGAGAAAGCACCTTCCAGCCAGTTCTCTTCCGCCTCCAGTCCTGCCGTTCTTGTCCACTTTTATTCTCACGCTCCAGTTACTCAGCCCTAACCCGAGGCGAGCCCTGAAGCACGACTGCAGTGGCCTGGAGGGAGCCCAGCGCAGGGGTCCTGTAGCGCCGGGGTGCCTCGCCTCTCCGCCCCTCACCTTTCCATCTGTACAATGGAGGTACTAGTAGTCCCTGCTCTGACTTGTCCTGAGGGTGCCAGGAGGCAGTGCATACAAAGTGCTTAGTAGAGCACAAGACAAGGAGCTCAGGGAGAATCTATTTTGATTGCTGCAGCATTTGCCTCCTGTGTCTCACTTCTTTGGGCGAGGTTTTCCTAGAAAGATTCCAGGTAACATCAGCAGAGACTTGTGAAAGCCTCTAGCTCAGTGACCATCACATTGTGTTCAGGGCCATTAAGTCGGATCGCAGCTGAAGGAGCCAGCTACTGACTCAGGGCTAACTAGGGCTGGTGGAAGAGGGGGGATGCAGGTGACTCTGCCCTCCGGAGCATCCTCGGGAGTGTCCCAGCCCAGGGAGCCAGTGTGCGGCCTCACTGCTCATCGCTAAACTCTTGTGCAGCCTGTCCACCTGGAATTCGGTGGTAAGCAGGACCTGATGTGGTTCTTGCACTCAGAACTTGCAGTCTTTGGAGGAAAGAGACTGAAAAGCAGTGGGGATCTACTCTAGGTGAGATGGTTAAGGGTACCCACCTGACGCAGGCCACTTCCGAAGGGACAGGGACCCCACATGGCTGGGAATACCTCAGCTCATGAATATTCATGGTTGGGCTCCAGATAGCAAGCTCTGAGCTCACTGCTGCTGGACCGAGCCTGTGGCTGAAGGCTTCAAGGTCTCCCTCCTGCCCATCCTCCCCATGCACACCTGCCACCCAAGCCAGCTTACATAATGTGATCTCTGCAGACCAAGGGCCCTGAGGCAATTGGCCAAGGGTCAGAGCAAGCAACCACCTGCAGGCCTGGAAGGTGCTATGTGTTGATTCTCCACCTGAACTCCATAAATGGCCCAATCTGCACCTCCTCCGATGGTCATAACAACTTCGCACCAGGCAGCTTTGATTCTTTTATGCTTCGGGAGGCAGAAGTCAGAAGTCAAGGGGTTGGTGGGAATATGCCCCCTCCTGAAGCTCTAGGAACAGAAACTTCTGGGCTACCTTCTGGCAAACCTCAGGAATCCTGGGCTCGTCTTGTATAGCTGCAGCAGCTCAGTGTCCGCCTCCATCTTGACATGGCCTCTTCCTTTTCTCCCCTGTCCTCTTCTCTCATAAGGACACTCTTATGGGGTTTAGGGCAAAAATCCAGGATGATCTTAAGATCCTTAAGTAATTATATCTACAAAGATACTTTTTTCAAATAAGTTCCTGTTCCGAGGTCCCAGCAGACAGGAATGCAAGAGGAACATTGTTGAGTCCACCACAGGCCCCCCCAGAAGATGACCGGCAGGAAGTTGGGATGTGATGCCCGCCGTGTGTCCTGTCTTGGACCTTGCAGGTCCTTAGTAACACTGTGGCATTTCCAGTCCCCTGGCCACTCCTGTACCTGTATTCTGTCACCACATTTGCAGTCAGCCCATTTGCAGTTCCCCGCATTCCCCCCCCCCCAGGAGGCAGCATCAACTCACCAGGCTCTTGGGGCCCAAATGTTGGCTACAGTCTGTGGAACCAGAGAAGGGAGACAGCCGAGGGCACTTTCCCCTCTGTGAGTAGGTGTCATGGTGAGGCCACAAGGTCCAGGCCAGGACTCCTGAGCTCAAGGAGTTACAGGGAGAGTGACAAGAGATGAATGTGTCACCTGGGCATCTTCACACCAACACCAGCTGTTCTTGGAACAGGGCTCCAGGGTCCCCGGACCCCCCACAGCCAGTCGCATTCGTGGGGCTGCTTTACCCAGGGCACGAGTGTTGGCCTGGGGAAGGTAGATGAGAAGCAAGAGGGAGCAGCAAGATGTTTTGTTCTCATTCTGTATTTTACTTACTGAATAGCCCCATGTTTCATAAAATAATATTGCAGTCTTTTTTTTTTAAACAAATTGAAGTGTAACACAGAAAAGCGTACAGCTCAGTGAGGGAGGCATGCGTGCCCCTGGAGTAACTAACCCAATGAAGAAGAAAAAGTCGGCAGCACCGGACGCCTTCCCTCTTGCCCTCTGCTGGCCACTCTCCTCCCGTACATTATGTTTTCTTGCCTTTCTACTACCACATGGCATTTGTGACTGTTTGAGAACTGTGTGTTAGGGGAACCGTTCGGTATCTTTGTGTTCAGCTGCTCGCTCAAAACTGCCTGTCAGATCCGTCTATTGTAAGTTCATCTACAGCAGAGGTCTGTGCCCTCCCGCCAGTGATGACACTTCATTGTAAGGACATGCCACGGAAACATGCCACGATCGATACACCCGAGTTGTTTCTAGTTTGGAGAAATTAAAAGTAATGCCCCTTTGAATGTTCTTGCTCAAA
This sequence comes from Hystrix cristata, assembly GCA_004026905.1. NCBI lineage: Eukaryota > Metazoa > Chordata > Mammalia > Rodentia > Hystricidae > Hystrix > Hystrix cristata. The sequence goes on along the minus strand of PVJO010003327.1, from coordinate 83,339 downwards.
TCTTTGATATGCATTTCTGTGGGAAATACATTTGACGTCACATTGCCAGTTGAGTGTATGCGTAGAATAATTGTTCTTGGTTTTAAACATACTTCTGTTGCAGAAGGGGGACTTAGCTGTGTGTGGAGGGGAGGGGTGGCCCTTAGCCCCAAGGCACCTGCTCACGGTCAGCCAGGGACACGGCCTTGTGGGCTACTGCTGTCTCCTTGGTGCAGCTTTGAGCCGTTGGGTGTCCCACTCCTGACTTTGGACCAGCCAGTCTCTGGGGTCATGTTCCAGTGCTGAGAGCCCTGGGCTGAGGCAAAGGGACTTAGGACACCAGCCCAGAGGGGAGCCAGGGCCAGACAGACCTTCCAGCCCTTCCATTCCTAGCTTTTCGACAGCCACCTGCTGGGAGAAGCCACCCGCCTCATTGCCTCCCCTCCCTCTCCACTGGGTCCCCCAGCAGCCAGAACGAGGAAGGGAAGGAGGGAGGGACCGAGCTATGAGCACCCCTGTGGCTCCCCCCGGGGGTAGACTCACTTAAAGAGGAAATGCAGTTTCTGTTGACTTAAATTATGTTTAGGATAATGTTAGTTAAATATGTACAAACATAAGACCAGGTACACGTGCCTTGTGCATGGAGCTCTTCACAACCCTAAAGCTAAAGCAAATTTATAAGTGAAGTAAAAACAAACTGCAAAACCAATAAACTTCAAATTAACAACATTAATTTAATGGGACAAATGATATTGTTTTCCTGAAACTAAATCAGTGCTCACAGCATGACTCCGGGGCAGCCTGCTGCAGGTGTCTGGCATTTTCCAAAATTTCGCCATGTGCTGGGGATGACGCGGCTCTCCCACCACTTCTTCTCCGTTGCAAACCTTCCCTTTTGCAAGCTCCTGACTCTCTGCACCTCAGTTTGCTCATTTGTCAAATGGAAAGCGGTGTAAGCCTGCTGATGCTCCAGCAGTGATCTGGGCAGTCAGCAGAGGCCCACGCTTGCTTCTGAGCACTGCTGTCAACATCTTGAAATTCTGAGTGGTTTTTTAAACAAGGGGTTCTGCATTTTCATATTGCACTGGGCCCTGCGAATTGGGTAGCGGCTCCTGTGAATAGCACAGAGCCTGGTACACAGTTTGTGCTCAGTAATTGTTAGCAGCTGTTACTGGTTCCCAGTCTTTATTACTACATGCGGTCTCTTTGTGATGTTTTTCCCTGAAGACGGTTTTATCTTCCTATTATTTAACGGGGGTTGGAGAGGCCACCTCATGTATGTAATTGTATGTGACTGATTCTTGGAGCCGGTGCGCAGAGTAGGGTGTTGGGGGAAGGATCACCGTGAGGGGTTTGTGTTCAGGCCAAGCATGCAGACCCCGCCTGCCCCAAGCCTTGTGACTTGGACCCAGCCCCCCTAGCTTCTGACCTGCATCTTTTAGGCTGATACTCAATCATTTTTATCGTAACTAGTGCCAAATGGGGCCGGGCAGAATACTGCTATTTTCTTGAAACCACTTAAGCTGGAGTTTAAGGTAACAGGTTATGGAGTTGAAGACACCTTAATGGATTAGAAGCTCATATGGAGTTGCTAATTTAATTTCCTTTTTTATTGCTGTTCTCTTACAAAACAGCACAGATAGCCCTTTTTCTGGGAGTGAGATATTAATAACTGCAGCATTCTGGCAAGAGCAAAGAAGGGCATTAAGATTTTGCAACATCTCTTTATTCATCCCTGACTTCTCAAGGCTCTGTGGCTGGCCTAGACAGGGGACAGACCCAAGGGATTAACTGCTCAAAGTCCTAGGAAAGGAAAACTGCCCTTGGCCAGTCTCACTACGCCCAAGTGGCATCCTCGCTTGCCCAGAGCACACGTCTGCAAACAACTCCATAAGCCCCTGGTCGTGGTGAGGAGTTTGCCAAAGGAAAACGAATGCTTAGGCCTCAAAGTGCAAGCATTAAGATCCCAAGTGTCCTCATCATGAACCACTTTGTTCCCCAAGGAGGGGAAGTCTTTCCTCTTGGCACACAGCAGGCTAGGGACAAAGCCCCCACTAAGCTCAAGCATTAGCCGTCGAGACCAATTTTTCAGCTCCTAAGTAGTCTCCTCCATCCCTCACCCACAGACCTGGGTTTCCCTTTGTCCACACAAAAGCCCTTGGTAAGGACATGCAGTCCCCAGCGCATCTGCAGCTTTTGACTCTGCCAGCCACTTTGTCCTGGGCCCACTGGGTTCCTGTAACCTCACAGTGAGATGAGCATCAGAGTCATCAGCGACCAGCATCCCCTGTCTAATGCGTCTGTCCTAGCCTCTCCAAGAACAGGGCCACCGGCTTCTGTAGTCAGATATCCCAGGTGACCCTGGCCCTGTGCTGTTTCCCCTCAGGCAGCAGGTGCACAGTCCCAGGTGAGCCATACCCCGGCTGTGCAGGCCCCCAAGTCTCCAATATGGCAGTCAGATGCTATAGCTCATGTTTGTCCCGTGTCCCAAACCCATGTGTCGCTAGTTTGGTAGTCACCTGCTGTGTGGCCACATTTCTACCTGAAATGCACGTGTGCCACAAATATTTAAAACACACACCAGATTGTGAAGACTTACACAGAAGAAGAAGGCAAACTATTTCATTAGCTTTTATATTGATTACATGTCAAGATGATAATGCTGCAGTACATTGAGTTAAATAGACTATTAAAATTAGCGTCACTTCTTTCTTTTTACCGTTTTCTGTAGCTGCTTGGAAATGTAAATAGCTGTGTGGTTTGCGTCTTATTTCCAAGGATAACACTGCGCGGGGAAGAGAGGAAATATCTCAAAAGTCAACCTCGTCGGGACTGTGACAAGAAGCAAGGGGGCTAAACTTCCTCCTGGCATCCCGCAGCCCCCAGCAGGCACTTTCCTCAACGGTGGCCCTCCCAGAGCCTCTCCTAAGTGGGAGGCAGTGAGGATGGGAACCCCGGGGAGGAGCCCCCAAAGTGGGAATTTAGAGGCGGTGCGGTAGCACATGTCATCAGGCTCCCAAAGTCAATCTGGATTTTCAGGGACACCTGAGATGAACAAGTGCTACCAGGTGGCCTGAGTTCTCAGACTCTTCTTGGAGTCTCAGTATGATATTGGGAGAAACGGTCGCAGACCCACCGCCTCTGTCGCCGGCAGACGCCCTTGCAGTACCGCCTTTAGTGCTAATGCGACATGCTCCTTTACAGACTAATAAAACCGGAAGAGTTATTATTCCTCTAAACCACAAACATATCTGGGGTACCCATTTAACGACACTATAGAGTGAATTACTTTCGGATGACACTTTTTAATTGAATTGAACTAACAGCTTAGTAATATGTTGCAATAAGAAGAATATTAGGATGATTAAAAGAGCTGAAAACTCTTGGAAAATTAAATGATTAAACATAATGCTGAGTAAATGAACAAGCCTATGTATATTAACCAGTTGAGTGCCCTGCCCCGCACACACATGGCTTCCCGCTCCGCTGTGGGCTCTCCGTCACGCCCTCCTCGCTGCCACGCGGCAAGTGGCTCCTTCTGCAGATCCGCGGCGCGCCAGGACTTCGGCAGGCGTGAGCGTTCTGTGCACGGTTGCTTCTAGGGGAGCACCCATTCCTGTATTACGGGCTTCAAGAAATGGCCAGGCAGTTAATTCTCGATCCTTGCTTCTAACAGAAATGAAAGTTTAAAGGGTAAAACTCATAATTCTGGCTTTCATTCTGATTATAGGACTTGACATTCCTGCATTCCTTGTGGGTGCCCCCTCCTGTTTTTTCTCATTACCCACTCGCTCGGTGTGTTTGTGTTTCCTCGGGATAATGCAGCAGATTGTTTTCGCGGTACTGGGGCTGGAACCCTGGGCTTGGCACGGGCCAGGCGAGTGCTCCACCACTGAGCTACACTCTGCCCGAGGAGGTCTGGACCCTAAAGCACAGCGGCTAAAGCTGGCTGCTCTCTGGGTGAAGGACGTTGTGTCCTGTGTCCCTCGTTCCCTCCCCGGCCAGCACTGTGTAGATGTCTTTTGTGTGACCTAGAAAACGGACTAACTTCCTCAAGAAGTTTATCCCCCAGCTGCACGGAGAGGGCACCTGTCATTTCCTTTCTGATCGCTCACATCTTTCATGCCCAAGTTGTGGTCATAATTAGTTGCATAAAAATTCAGAATGTGATTCAGGCTGTTATTAGGAAACATGAAAACATTGAAAAGTTTTGTTTTACTCTGTAATAAAATCTCTCAAGGTCTCTGTTACAAAGAACAGAAGGGATTTTGTATCTCATTAAGGATAAAATTCAATTCAGAGCAGAATCCCACTTGCTAGACTTAATGGTGAATATATTTAAAAGATAAAAAAAGAGGCAAAGCTGATGGTGGCAGGAAGTTAAGAGCAGATCAGTGCTCTGTGCTTGTCCCCAGCCTCTGCTGTCCTGGTGACCTCCTCCCGGCCACCTTCCTAGGCTACGGATCTTGTGCTTCCTAAAGCAGAGAGCCAAGAAGCCCAGTAGAAGCATCCTCTCAAATGAAAATAGATTCCCCAGACTAAAGCGCCTTTTGTAGCTCAGCATATTGGAAAAGAATACCGTGCATTTCCATTAAGCCGGTAGTTCCTGAAGAATAAGTCAGCTTTCTGAAAAGTTCCAGATAAAGTGCCGTAATTATCTCAGTGGCTTAGTGTTATCACCCACCAGGGCCCTAGATTCATCTTCCCCAATTTGGCAAATTCAAACCATATGAAGGAAGAGCATTCCTACAGTTACCTGGGAGACCAAGGAAGCGCTTCCAGGCTGGCAAGTGTGGGTGGGGCGTCCTCCTTCCACAGCCTCTGCACTCCATCTGGCTCGGCCCAGGCCAGAAGCTGAGCTCCTGCAGCCGGTCGAACTGGACTCTAAATTAGCATGTAACCTCCCCTCAGAGAACCAAAGGCTTAAACTCCAAGGAAGGCAGTAAAGCTTCCCAGAGCCTCCATCCTGAAGACCCAGCCCATCATGAAGTATTAAATTCACCCTTCCCAGCTGGTGCAGCTGGGCATGCCTACTGTGTTAGCTTTCTGTCACTGTGACAAAACACCTGAGGGGGAAATCAGCTTAAGGGAAGGAAAGGTTTATCTCAGCTCGTGGTTTCTGAGGTTTCAGTTCCTGATCGCATGGCCTTGTCATTCTGGGCTTGTGGCAGCTGAGTATGTCAGGGTGGAACCACATGGCGGAAGAAATCTCTTTGCCTCAGGGTGGCCGGGAAGCAAATAGAGACAGGAAGGGGCTGGGGTCCTAATGTCCCCTTCAAGGGCATCCCTTCAATGACCTAAAATCCCTCCTGTAGATCCCACTTACTAGGCATCCCACCACCTCCCAGCAGCTTCACAGGCCAGTGACCAGGCCTTTAACATTTAAGAGGACATTGAAGATCCAGCCCCTAATGCCCACTTGACCTTGGATCCGGCCCTTCGAGTGGTTCAGGGCCTTAGGTACTGGGGGGCGGGGCGGGGGCGCATTACAGCTGCCACACAGGATAGCAGGGAGTGAGGTGGCCTCACCTCATGGTTCCCCAGCCCCCACCTAGTCACCTGAAACACCAGCGTCAACCCCACCTCCGCACATTTCATTCCTCACTTTTCTCCGGGGCAGAAGTGCTGAAAACATGAATTTGTCAAAACTCTGGAAGCCATAGGCCTGAGCCAACAAGGAGAGAAGCAATCAAGACTTTGTCATCAGAGGAGGCGGACAACCCCAGTGTCCTATCAAATTTAGTCCGGAATGTATTTCGCCATTATTGTAACTATGCCCTTCAGCCGCCACACCGTTTCAGGAGTGGAGCGCTAATACATTCGGTGGCACAGTCTCTTTATGAGGAGGATGGGAATCCCAGCGCCCCTTGACAGAGAGAGAATAATGGCATAATGCAACAGAACATTTCTGAAATGCTAATGCACGCTCCCCGCAACTTAATTTTATTTTTTTCTTATTGGCTTTTTTATATGACATTTCACAGTCCTATAGCCTCAATAGCTGGATCGGCATCGTAAAAATGACAACACAGTGATTTAGGGAGGAGAGTCCATCAGAATGAAATGGAGGGTGTGCTTTTAAAGTATCAGTTTAGCACCTCTTACCTGGGGTCAATGTTCATTTTGAATACACCATTAAAGCATCCTGTTAACTCTCTTGGAGAGTGGCCATGTTCCTCTTCCTATCTCCATGTTGAATTGGGGAGATAATGAGGCGAAACCCTGCAGGGAGGGCCGTGGCCGGCTCTCATGTTTTATTGAGTTTGAGGCTACCAGGGAAGGCTGACCTGAATTAAAGGCCTGGCGAGGGAAGAGGAGAGAAGAGCAGGTGTGTGGGCATGGAGGTTTTCATCTGGAAGTTGGTAGTCAGCAGTGGATGCCATCAAAATCCAGACCTCCTCTCTCTGTCAGCTTTACAAACTCTGTATTCACCAAACCAATGGTTGTAATAGTCCAGGCTGCAGCCCTGCAGCCAGCAGCCCAGTGAGGTGAGAGAGGGCACACTAGCTGCCCTGTAGACCTCCCTGGATCTCAAAGGCAAGAAAGATTAACAGGCCCGGCAGACTTCACGTGGAGCAGGGCAAAGGAGTCAGACCAGAGCGCTGGGCAGAAACAAGCCTGAATCTGTTGTTGTTTTGAGGTGTGGGGGACCCCATGCTAAGCAAATGTCCGACCACTGGGCTACTCTACTCCCCCAGCCCTATGAGCACGAATCGGGGTACGGGTGATGGGAAAGCATGGACTTTTAAGAGCTTACCCCTCCTCCCCTGCCTGCTTGTTCTGGGATCCTGAGACAGCAGTGTTTCTGAAGGCTTCTTTTCCATTTCTTTCTGAGGTCGTGTCTGTCATTTCCAGGTCATGTGTGCTAATTTTATACAATTGCATGTAAGAAGTTGTGAGATAACTAAACCCCACTGCCCGCACATCTCAGGCCTGAAGGCAATGCCACAGATCATCTGCTCCTTTTCCTGCATGTATAACCACCCACATAGGTATTTCTGTGACCTGGGATCAGATTCTACTCGTTATTCAGCAGTTTTCTTTTCTTGTTTAAATCCGCATCAAGTCGGTACAGATAGATTTGCCTGGCTTTTGCCAATATGTGTATGATACTTTGTTTAGGGTCAAAACATAATGTATGTAGCCAGTCCCTTGGTAGTGGGCACTCAGGTTATTTACTCTTTCACTACCACAAATTATACTATAATTGTTGTCATTGGCCAAAGACAATTCCCATTTGGGGAAGAACGCTGATTAAATCCCGAGGCTTCCCTGAAGGGTCTGGTGCTACGAGTACCTGGCAGCCCCTCCGGAAGTGACAGACTCTTCTCCATGTCTCATGATTTCCAAAGTCAGGAAACACCTACCTTCTCCTTGCTGTCTGTGATGAATGGGGCCCCTGAGATTTGTACTTGGAATTCGCCCGGGGGAACTAGATATGGCAAAAGAGCCCCCACCTCCTCCGTTCAGCCTGCAAAGGCCTCCGAACCCCCAGACTCCAGTCGCAGACATGCACCACCCCCACCTCTGAAACAGCTCTCCCGCCGGGGAGTGGTGGCTTACCTCACCCCAAGGGAGAGATGCCACAGAAAGAGGAGGCGCTGAAGTTGGCAGAAAAGTCTCCGCAGTGCCAAGTGGGGAGGCACAACTTGGTGACCTTCAAGCGGTCTCGGTGGAGCAGACTCCCAGGAGAGGGGAATCCAGCCTCCGCCCTTGGAGGATGGTGCTCCTTCTGAGGCCTGTGCAGTGGGTTCAACAGCTCTGCCCTGATTACCTGGTGACCCCACTTTCTTTGTTTCTCTCTTTTGGTTTTTGGAGACAGAGTCTCAGTAGGTAGTGCAGGCTGGCTTTGAATTCACCGTGTAGCCCGGGCTGGCCTCAAACTCACTGCAGTCCTCCTGCCTCAGCCTCCCAAATGCTGGAATTACAGGTGTGCACCCAGCTCCAGTTCTCAAAGTGAAGCCACCTTTAACGCTCAAGGGAGACGAGCAGTTGGTTTTCTCAGGAACGGCCACATAGTGGCTAACTTTTGATTTGAATCCATTGGTCCTCACTTTTTTTTTTTTTTTAAACTCTGTCGCTTTTGCGTAGAGGGCTGGTGCTAGAAAAAGCAAATCCTTCCCCAAGCTAACGGAAGTCCAGCTCATCAGTCTAACTGTGCTTTTCTGCGCAGCCTGAACATGGCTCAGACACCTTCACAACACAGGCAGTCAGAGCCGGTCACCGTAGTGAGCCCTGCTAGCCCCACGCGCCCTGCCACTGCGGGTGTAGCAGACTGACGGAGAAGACAGAAGTGCCGCACACAGCACCCACAGTCCCCAAACTTCACAGACCAGCACAGTTACTAAATAAGAACTTGTGAGTTAGAGAGATTGCAAGTTGAAGCTCAGCCTAGATAACTCAACAAGATAGATAGATAGATAGATAGATAGATAGATAGATAGATAGATAGATAGACAGACAGACAGACAGACAGACAGACAGACAGATGGACAGGCAGACGGACAGACAGACGGACGATAGATAGGACTAGAGAAGTAGCTCAGTGCATTGGCCTTAGGTTCAATCCCCAGTCCAAAAACACCCACCCTTAGAGTCCCAATTTAGTATTGCCAAGTTTTCATTTACTGCCACCAAAATATGGAACAAAGTGCATAATTAAGAAAGGATGATCCAGACTAAATGAGGGACCAGTGGCAAATTACAGTAACAGCAGGGGCTGGGGATTTAGCTCAGTGATTAGAGTGCTTGCCTTGTAAGCACAAGGGCCTGAGTTCGATCCCCAGCACCACCAAAAAAACAAACAAACATACAGTAACAGCAAAGCACACATCCTGTACACCTCAGAGGTGATGTTTCGCACAGAGCAGCACCGGCCCTCGTACTAGTGTTGGAGGAGGAGCTACATTGCAGAAAAACATCCGGATCCCGGGGAGGACCTCCCGGCCCTGGACCGATGCCGCTCCTCAACTCCACACCATCACCCATCTTGTCTGCACACTCCAGTCAGTGGAGAGGAAGACCGTCCACCCAGCCACACTTCCTGCTGTGGGCATCTGGCTTCCCAGCCACACTGGTATTTGGTGCTCAGCTTGCAGAGGGGTCCACGGGCCAGCAGCTGTAGAGATGGAGCGGCCCAGTGTGAATCAGAAAAGACAGGGCAGCATGACCTTTTCCATGGTCATGACAGCAGCCTCCCCTGAAATACACAAAACCCAGGGTGCCATCTGATTGAATTCTACAATTTAAATGGTTGATTTACAGACGAAAAATGTTTTAAATACAGACAGAGCTTCCAGGGCCCATGACCTAATCTAGGAAGCAAAATACTCACCAAGCTCAACACCATTCAGAGCAGAGTTTGAGGGCTCTCAGCACACGTCAGAGGTGCAGTGGAGAAGTGTGAGGTGTTGGCATCTCTCCCCAGGAAACCGCTGGGGACCCAGGGAGCCCTCAGCTCTTCACACCCTCTGTGCCTAACGACCCGCATCCTGGTAGCTGCCCTCCTGTTCCCTGGACTTCCTTAGCTGCCCCGAGCAAACACCCCGCCCTAGTTGGAATCACTGCAGTGTTCTCCTTCCTCCTGAGCACTAACGACCAACAGCGTGGCAGCCTCTACCGTCCTGGGAATGGCTCAGTTGCTGAAACAGACCTTCAGGGCCAGACGCAGGTCTCTGTGGACAGGAGAGCAACTACAAGTCTTCCCTGACCGAGGGCATCTCAGGCTTCACCAGAGCCGTGGTGCTTTCCTTGCTCCCGCCAGCCTGGGCACCAGGGATCCACTCAGAGACCTGGGCCGCGTACGTGGCCTCAGCATCCTCACCTATGACACTGGTGAATGCTCTCTGCCCAGCCTCCCCGTGGGGTTGAGGGGACCATGGATATGCAAGTGTTTCGGGAAGAAAGGGCTGTCCTCGTTGTCCTGCCTGGTTAACCTCAGCCCCAGGCTTGTCCTCTCAAGGGGAGACCTTTGTGGACTCCTGGGGGCACAGTCCACAGTGCCTGCCCCATGCCCACCTCCTCATCCCACCCCATCAGAGGTTGCTCCAGGCTTCTCCTGTCTCCCTCTCCCTTTATCCATCCCCTCCTCCCTTTTCTCCCCTCATTCTTCTCCCTCTTTCCTCTGGTCCTTGCCTTCCCTTGCCTCCCCTCCCCCAGGACCTGCTGAACACATTGCCCGTTCCTCCTACTCTGCTATGCCTCTTTTCACAAGAGATGGAGAGACAATGCAAAGATGGGAGCCCACCCTGCCCGGCGGAACCTTGTGACTTGTGGGGACCTCCCTGCTGGAGGGCATGCCCCCCCCTTTCTGGTTCCTCTGAGGAAACCAGAGGATCATGACTGTCCCAAAGCCTGAGGACACCTAGTAAGGATCCAGGGACACAGGACAAGTTGTGGTCACTGTTCTAAGCCAGGTGTCCCTGGAACAGAGGAGCAGAGACCCCACTGCCATGGCCCCTGCAGGCTGACCCAAAGGGGGGCCTGGTCTGATCCCCAAGAGGGTGTGCCCAGCTCGCAGGACACCTCCATCCTCAGCCTGCTGGGCAGGCAGAGGACAGGCATGACCCGTGTCCTTTTCTCTCTGCTGCCAGGAGCTTCCCCACTTCTTGGTTCAGTATAGGTTGGGCAGTTAGGCATGTCAGAGAACAGGAATTTTACAGCCTGTGGCAGAATTTCCCAGGCTTGCTGGTTCTCAGAGATCTGTGCCACGCCATTCTTGGCCCTATCTTCTCTCCGAGGTCAGGAGCTGGTGTGGACAGCAGCTGTGGGGGAAGGCAGTGAGGCAGAGGCTGCTGTCCAGACCCTGCTAAAGCCAGGCAGGCCCTCAGCCCCCCAGGCACTTGCCCTTAGCTGCTGCTCAGCCAGGAGAGGGCCGGCCATTGTCTCAGCCACACACAACTCTTGTGTCACTGTACTGGGCATTGCCCACTGCGTGCAAGGAGCTCGTTAAGCCAGTGTCTGAGAGCACCATGGAGCTTTTCTGCCTACAACTCTCTGGTTCTTTTGTAGAGCCACCAGGAGCAAGGACACTCGTGTTTAGCTCCAAAGTCAGGACCCAGAAAACTGCACTCACCTGCATGTCAGATGTGCACGCCATGTGACCTGGATTCTCCACGTTTGCATGCAGGGGCCCACACCTGGGCTCTGCTGTTCTTTGTGCTCAGAGCTATCTGGGCAGGGCTGGCAGGGCTCACACTACCTAGTAAGTAATGATGGGCAGTGGTGTGGCCACAGACTGTGGGACCCATCGGTTAGGCGGCCTTGAGGCCACCATGCCGGACAGTCATGGCGCACTCACCCTTATTGAGGGCTCACACACCTCACTGTGGACCTCAGCTTGAAACAGGATTCATGGGCCTTCTGCCAGACTTCAGGGAGATTTGTTCAGGTTGGAGTCCTGTCACGTGGGCGGAAGGCAGTATGTGAAGTCCCAGCTGCTCACCACAGCACAGTAAGGCCCCTGGGAGTATGCCCACCCTCAGTGCTGGGGCAGCGGGCTTCAGCAGTTCACCCAGCCATGGCCTCGCCACCTCCCAGCTATGCAGTCCCGCATAGTCCCTTCAGCCTGCAGGGTAACCCCAAGCGCTGGGGAAGTGGGGTGAGGTGCCTCCCCACACACAGGGGCCTGGAGGACCCAGGAAGTGTTGACTTGTTCATCCCGTTCCCTGCCATCCCAAGTCCTAGCTTTTCCCATGCCCTCCTGTGCCCTTCTGTGCCCTCTTCCTCTTCACTTGCCAAGCTTCTTTTCCTTTGATCTACCTAATGTTTATTGGGATCGGCCCAGTACCACACCCCACGCGAGTGCCAGAAGGCCGCAGGAAACCAGGCAGGGACACTTCCTGCCGGGCTGACCCACCCACTCCCACTCGCTACCCCAAGGCACCCAGGAAAGTGCTCTTTTCTCAGCCACTGCTGCCTCCTGGTGTTGGGTGCCACCCATCTGGTCTCCCCAGGGCCTGGCGAGGGCACTCTGATAAGACTGTGGCCCCAACTCGGTGTTCAGTGGGAAGGTGGGAGTAGAGGGCCAGCCTGGGAAAACTCGGGAAGGCACTGGGGTGGGGCTGTTTCCAGGTGTAAGGGTGAGTGTCCAGGACGTGGACCTGGAGGCAGGAGGCCTTGAAGAGGCTCTGGTCTGTGGCTATGTGAGTGCAGGAGACGCTCGGCCAAAAGGCTTGGGAAATAGGAGGTGACCAGACCCAGGGATCGAGGGGCAAGAGGCTGAAGGAACCAGGAAGGATGGTGAGAATAGGCCCAGGAAAGGGGAACCAGCAGGGGGAAGCTGAAGTGAGGGATAAGACAGGCCGTCTAGGATAGAGGCTCCAGGGACCAAGGCCCCCAGCTGCTCAGGCTGGTGCTGCTGCAGATGCTGGAGCTCAGGCTACATGGAGTCCGGCTCCCAGCAGGGCTCGGTCTGTAGGGCAGAGTGTACAGCGTGACTGTGTCTCAACCACACCTTGCTTGTTTAGCCCAGAGTGGTCTGCTGGGTTCTAAGACTCTAATTCTGCTCTCTTGAAGCCCCTGGGTTTAGCAGCAGCAGCCAGGGGCCACCAGTGACTTCCAGTGCTTTTCAGGGACCATGCGCCGGCCTGTGGTCTGCAGGGAGATGGTGGCTTACAGCATCCGCGGAGCTGGGTGCAGATAGAGGTTTGCTGACCTCAGGGCATTTCCCCGGCCACAGCTTCCCGGGATTCCCGCTGGCACCAGGACCTGTGTCCACTGAGCCTCCCGTTTCCCAGAACCTTTCCTTCCCGATAAGCCAGAGTAGACAGCAGTGGAAGGCTGATCGGGGCTCTTGGCACGGATGGGGTTACCGTGGGCAGAAAGATCGTCTCGTGGGGGTGCACCAGGCAGTCAGATGTCAGCCAGATGAAGCATGGTATCGGGTGAAACGGGTCTCTGGGAACAGGGCAGGAGGGCAGGGGTGTCTGCATGGGATGTTCATATGGTGGGTGTTTATGAAGCAGCCACAGACTCGCCGCCCTGGAGCATGGAGGATAATCCCAAACGCGTGAGGCCTTGATCCTGAGCCAGAGCCTGTTTTTACAATGTGCAGAAGACAGACAGAGCCTGGGCCCAGCACAGCTGCCCCTGCAGGTCCCGGCGTGGGTGAGCTTCCCCACGGAGGCCTCCTGCTGCGGGAGCCAGTTGTCAGCACACTGACTGCTGCTCAGGCTGGCTGCCCAGGGGCCGCAGGACCCCTGCAGCTCTCCTGGCCTGATGAGGCTGTTCAGCTCTGACACCACCGCCACCAGCAAAACACACGAGACCGGAGAAATCGGGACCCTGTTCCCAGGAAGTACAGTCCTGGCGGGCGACATTGCTGACAGCAGGCAGTCTTGGGGTGCCGAACCAGAAACCCTGCCCGGGTGTTTGTCCTGCCATCGCCACTCTCTGGGCCTCCGTTTTCCTGTCCTCCACGTGGGGGCACCCTGCAGGGTACCAGCCGGCCGGCCTGCCGGGCTCTCCCTCAGGCAGGACGGGAGTCCCCAGTGGGTGAGGCAGCAGCCGCTCGGTGTCTGGGCTGCCAGCCCGTTCTCCAAAATCGACCTTCTGCGTAATTTTTTGAAACTTGGGTTTCATTGCTGCTTACATGATGACTGGAATTTCTCTATTTTTGTGGGAGTCCAGGTGCCCTTGTGCAGTCCAGGCCAGTCGCCGTACTGACCTCCCTCTCAGAGGCAGGCTGGGGCATGAGCAGGGCAGAGACGTAGTGAAAGCCGAGAGCTTTCGTGGCCATTTTCCGCCAGCTTCCCTGGTTTGAGCCAAGACGCCCAGGACATCTGCGTGTCACTGAGCTCCTCTGTCACGTGCTGCCGGCGTAGCCAGGGAGGATGGGGAAGCCCCGCATGCGTGTGGACAACTGCCAGGAGTTCATTCTGGCTCAAGCTACTCGCGGCGGGGGGAGATGAGGCTGGAAATCAGGTGTTGGTGGGCCATGAACACCAGGCCAGGAAGCTCACTCGCTTCCAGGACAGAGGAGGGCAGCTGGCCTGCGGAAAGCTTCCAGCGAATAAGGAGGTTCTGACGGGGAAGTACCGAGGAGGGGATGAAGAGAAAGGGGTTATTCAGGAGGGTGTGAGGGCAGCATGGTTGTGATTGTAAAGCTGGAGAGAGGCAGCCGCAGTTTGGGCTCATTCACCCAGAAATGGGCCGCTCACTCGGCCAGCCACAGACCCACCTGGGCCTCCGAAGGCCGGCACCGCGGCAGCACCCCCGAGAGGCAATTTGGGTCAAGACGTGACGATTTCCAACTGACAGATGGCAGAGGCGTCCCAGGAAGGGAAATGGGAGGCGCTTTTCTTACCAAGACTTGTCCTTGGATAGAGCATACATTCCAGGGTTCTCGCTGGAAGTTAGGTTAAAGAGTCCACCCAAGACAAAGAGAGAGATAAATGTCCCTTAAGAGGAAAAGAGATGTATCACATCCCAGTGTTTTAAAACTTTGGTGCCGTGGTCTCGCCTGATGTAGGGAAGATTTCAGCAAGAACAAATGGATGGTGTCTATGTCATAACTATGGCCCCGGCAATGTCACTCTTCAGAGGTCTCTCCTCCACTCAGCTGCCTGCATGGAGACCCGGCCACCACCAGGAGCAGCCGGGGTCACCAGGCCCAGCATCTGCTGGACAGCAGAATGAGCAGGCCTTGCGAAGTTCAGGGTGAGGAACAGTGAGGGGCCACCCCGGCCTCCCATGGCCTCCCCAGCCTCACCAAAGATGTGGGTTAGTTAGGACAAAGCTCTGTCTGGGGGTGTAAACATTCATGCCTAGAAAAGAACACTTTCAGCAAATAGCGATTGGCGAGCCTGTTAAGGGTATACAAGTCACAGTATTAGTATCGCTGGCCTCGAGGTTATTAATGCGTCCCACCATTCTCGGTGTCCTCTGCACACCTTCAGATGCCCCTTCCCATGTGGCCGTCCACACCCATGCCCACCCACTTTCTGTCACCAAGCTGCAGGTGTCTGCCCCATCAAAGGCCAGGCCTGTGTTACAGAGTGCTCCCCTCCATCTACTCAAAGACTTTCCTCTGAGGCTCCTCCTTTTCTCTTTATATCATAAACTTTTCCTTCTGTATTTGATTATTCTGATTGGCTTGCAAACACAACACTTCAAAAGAAAAACTAACTAATCTTTCCTTGACCTTCCACCTGCCATCCCAATTTTTAGCTCCCCTTCACAAATATCTAAGGGCCCTTCCTTTCCTCCTCTTCCTCCTCCTCCTCACCTCCTTCTCTCTGCAGTCCACCCAAAGATGGCTTCGTCCCCCAGTACCCTGATGATAAATGACAGGTCCCAGATGGCCTCCATGTTACCAAGCACAAGGTCAGATCTTGGTCCTTGTGCCAGGGGCTCTTGGTCCCTGGACAGAGGTAATATGAGGTTTTCTCCTCCCCTCCCCTCTAAACATCGATAGGTGCCAGTCCTCAGCCCTTCTTCCCCCTCCTCATACTCTCCATAGGGATGTCATTTGGCCCCATGTTTTAAATACCATTTATTCACTGATGAGTCCCTAACTTGGACCACTCACCATCTCACTCCACCTGCCACAGTTAAAAACAGAGCCCTGCATTTTACCTAAATTGTCTGCTCTTTCTCCTTCACACTTCCTGTAAATATAGCCAATACTCACCCAGTTTCTCCGGCCTAAAATCCAGGGTTCATCCTTGATTCTTCCCCTTCACTCAGTCTTTCTATCCTATCTATCAAGAAGTCTGCTGGCTCTCCCTTCAACAGCTGCCCCTTAGCACCTCAGAATCCAGCTCTGGCCACAGCCCCCAGCCCCCAACTACAGCCTCCTGCCAGGTCTCTGCTGCCTCTACGGCCCCACCTGTCCCCTTCACACAGCCACAGAGCCCTTCCTTTCTCCCTTCCTGACAGAGTCTCCGCCCTCCCAGGGCCAGGATGACTCTGGCCATCACTGCTTTAACAGTGACCATATGACACATATCTTGCTAATAAAACATAAGGGAACATCAGCTGGGGCCTTTGGGAAGAGTTTCCTTTGTTCTTAAAATGTGTGCATCCCCTCTCCCAGCCAATGTGGGGCCTGACTCTGTGCCTATGGCTTCCCAGAAACGGCAACCAAAGCAGCATACCGAGGGCAGCAGGACACGAGGGAAGGAGCTGGGGGCAGGCCGACACCCCAGGACCAGGGGGTTGACCAACCCAGGAAGCTCCACCAGAGCCTTCTCATTACACAAATAGTAGGTTTTCCTTTTTAGTCAACCCCATTTCCAGTCAGGGTTGTCTTTTAACACAGGTGAAGTTTTCTCAACCGATGCACATGGCCTTTAAAAGTGTAAATCAGAGCATTTTAACCTCCTGCCTAAAAATCTTCTAACGGCTTTTCGTAAAGTGGAACCCAACTTCCTTGCCATGGCTGTGGGGCCTCCAGCCCTAGCCCAGGCCCCTCTCACCACTGCCCCAGAAGCTGCCCCCGTAACTCCACACTGCCCTTCCCCACTCCTGCTCCTCTGCACTCTGACCCTGAACCTCTCTGCCAAGGTCCAAACCAGGCTACCAAGGCCAACATCCTGCCGGCCTCCTCCCCTCCCAACAGCTGGGCTCAGCTGGGCTTCCTGTCATATTACTAAATGCTCTGGGAACAGAGCCACAGCTTTTCAGGTGGGCCTTAAAACCAGAACACCAGGGCGTCCCTTGCAAGAAGGGCAGAGTGTGCACATGGCCTGGGCTGGATCAAGAGGTGGAGGCCAAGGTACTCGGTAGGCTGAAAAGGGCCTGATAGCTCTTGCGCAAGGTTCTGTTAAACAATCAGGTTTGTGGGGCCTCCTGGGGCCGGCCCAGGCGCCCCCATCAGGAGTTCATCTCACTGTGGTGCGCTCAGAGGACTGGGATCAAAAACAGATGTAAACTGCTCTCCAAAATGGTCTGCTGGTGCCTGTTTACAAAACACGGCTGTGCCTCGGCAATCTCAGGAGGCTGGATAATTAAACAGAAAACAAGTTATATTTATTCATGTTCTTTCAAGACCCATTGGCTTCTCCATTTTGCACTCCCAGCTGGTGGCTCTGCTTTGGGGTAGAGGTGGGGTGAGGGGCTCCCTCTGGGGCTTCTCTGCTGGACACACCCAGCCCCAGGACATTTAGGGAAAGGGGACTGGACGATAATCTATTCCTCTCTTCTCTGGAGGGTTTTTGGAACAACAATACCGAGCTTTAGACATTGTCTTCAGATCTTATTCACAGAGGAGACCCTGGGAGTGACTGCTATCCCCGGCTCACATCAGATGCCTTGGGGAGGTTAGACCATCAGCCAAGAGAGAGGCGGCCAGGGGTGTCCCGGGCCCCCCTCCCAGATTGCCGCCCCTTGGGAAACCATGCCATCTTTTTAAGGAGAATGGAGTGGGAATACCGAGCCCTTCCTGAGCCCTGCGCCAAAGGTAGCTGAGTCAGCCGTGTCCTCTTCTAGCCGCCTCCTCCACACCACTGTGTCTCCCCGAGCTACAGCCCTGGCCTGCTGGATGGCGCTGGCCTCTCCTCAGCAGTGTGTGATTCACACCAGTGCCTCCAGGTGGATCACTGAGCCTGAGTGATCCTGTTAGCGTGCACATCCGATCCCATCCCTCCTGGAGTCAGAGTCCTCCCAGTCACAGCCCCACACTTTAAATTAAAACCAGAAGTCCTTGCTTTGGGCCTGCCCGCTCCACATGGCCATTTCCTACTCCCCTGACTGCACCAAGCCACACACCCCTGCCTTGCTCCCAGTCTTTCAGCCACACTGGTGGGTCTCCCTCAGTTGCCAGAACACTTTAGTCCCCACACCGCCTCAGGGTGTTTGCAGGAGCTGTTTTCTCTATCCGCAGTGCCCTGTCCCATGCCTGGCCTGGCTGGTGTCTCCACCTAAGTGTTTCCTGTCCACAGAGCCTCCCACCACCACCACCTGCATCTTAACCGGCCTCCTCTGCTATTCTCCTTCAGCGTCTTGTTCTTCGCATACATAGTGCTTACTACACAGTGTAATTTGTTTGCACATTCTCTCCAGCCCACCCTCGAACTCCCCCTTAGGCAGGGAGACTGGGCCTGTAGTAGTGGAAACAGGTGTGAGGTGAGGTAATGAGCTCCCTGTACAGAAAGCTCGGGGGATTGGAGCAGGAGTTGGCTCCCGTCTGCAGAGTGTGCTGACCTCCTAGCTTGGCCTCTCAGAGGCCCCTCCTCCACCTCACTGCCTTGTCTTCAGGACAAATACGTTAACTCATATTTCTCTCCCCGCCAAGGGGGTGTATTAGGTAATTATAAGGCCAGCTGCTGTAGAAACCCTGAAATCCCGGCAGTGTACAGCAGGAGCAGCTGATTTCTCACTTCCTCAGGTCTGATGGACAATGACCAGGAGGCCCTGCTCACTGCTGTCACTAAATGCATGGCCACAGCGCCCTGCAGGAGGGAGAAGAGGCAGGCGTGGGCTTTCCAGGGTTCTCCAGAGACACAGAGAGAGCGACATGTTTCTGTGTCTGTACAAAGAGATCTGTTAGAAGGAATTGGCGCCACAATTAAGCAGGCCGATGAGTCCCAAAACCTGCGATCAGTAAACTGGAGATCCAGAAGGAGGACCAGGGCAGCCGATGGTACAAGTCCAGCCTGAAAGTCACCGCACAGGCCTCATCAGGGAGGGCAGCCCCCTTTACTCGCCTCTGAATCGCATGTGAATCTTGTTTTCGGTAGGGGTGTCTGCAAGCCAGGCCAACCCTCAGAGCTCTGCAGCTCTGCTCTCCTCTTCTGGCCAGTAAACCTTTCTGGCTTTGGACACATCCAGGGTATTGTTTGGATAAATACCTAGGCACTCTGCAGCCTGCTCAAGTTACCCATAAAAGTGACCCTCACAAGGACACCTCGTGGGGTCACCTCCCAGGGAGACAGCCCTGTCCTTTGTCCAAGTGAGGCTGGGACATAGTCTTAATGGTACTGGAGAATTAGAAGATGACCCACCACTTGGGAGCACACAGTATGGCAGCCTTTTGCTGGGGAGGTAGAAGCTGCCTGTCCAGAGGTCCTGGATCCAACCTTAGAGGTCCAGATGAATTTCTGTAATTCTGAGTAACTAGCATGCAATTGCAGAAGGCAGAGCATCCTCATCCCCCCGAAAGTCAACAAAACAATTGGCATTTAAGACGCTTTCTGGGATTTCCGCCCTCATCTTGAGGAGTCGACTTATCAGGGTGTGGGAGACACAGAGACTGGCCGACCTGACTCTCCTACTGAGGCCTCCGCAGGTGGGGAGAGAGAGCTGGGGCCTGGCAGTATGATGGCCATGCACCCTGCTGACCAGGGGCCCTGAGCGCCCGCCTCAGCACTGATCTCCGCTGCCCACCACAGTAGAGAGCCCAGTGCTCCCTGGGACAATGATGTCACAGCCCATGAGCACCAGGCTGAGCTCAGCTTCTCACTTCTCTGCACATAGCAGTCACGATGAGGTGTAGTTTTCCAAAAGCCAAAAAAGTTATTGGCCCAGAGCTGAGTGGGCCCTGCCCCAAATTCCTATTAGAGAGGAAAAGGCTGCACTAGCCTGGGGCAGCTTGAGAGCAGGACAAGGTCCCCAGCACTAGGCTTGTGGGGAGGGGTCTACCGGTACAGGGCAGCTGGTCTCTGCCAGAGCCAAGGGCTCTTAGAGTCCTCAGACAGGTCTCAGTCTCTCTTCCCTCCCCACTCAACGTCATCTTCCCCGCTGAGCCCCAGAGGCCGGGTTAGCGGCCCCTGCATCTACTTGGCTTGCCAGTGTGCTCTCACTGTATCCTGGCACCCATAGGAGCCCAGTAAATAACTTTTGAATGCACGCTAATCAGTCAATTGCATAAAACTGCTTATTAAGTCCCTTCTGTGTGCCAGGCATTATATGAGGTGATGGGGATACAAAAGAAGGAAAATAGATTCGGTCTCTGTCTTTATGCAGCTAACAAAGATGTTTATTTACATCAGACAGCACAATGTGATATAAACTGTAATAAAGGTTGAAGTAACACCAAGCAACATAAATCAACTGAACAAGTAAATTACTGACAGATCTGCAGGTAATTGACTAATAAGTTCATTGCCATCTCCAAAATGAGGCAAGCAAGAGGGACTGTGACAATAGCAAAAAGATGGAAATGGAGAATGCGTGAAGCAAAGGGGACTCTTGGATACATGCAGGTGCCCTCTGCTGAGCTTTGGAGCATGCATGCCTAGTCCAGAGCCACCTGTGCAGAGTGGCTGCACTTGGGCACGCAGACACTCGTGTCAGAATGACAGGCCCTGCAAGAACCTGTTCCCAGCCTCCCATCGTGTTTAAAAGGAGCCCAGGGTGGCAGTTCTCTTGTGGAGAGAACAGGAAGTCCAAAAGGAAACCCTCGCCCTGAGCAGTGCCCCAGGGAGAGCCTGAGCAGGTCCACTTGTCACAAGGCCCTGCAGGGTCGCCCAGCCCCTCTTGGTCAGGGACATGGCATGCGTGCTGCGCTCCACTCACCAACTCCACAGGGTGGCGCTGGTCACAGGAGCAAGACCAGATCAGATCAGTAGCCGATCACATAAGTGTCACACCCGCCTTGGTGCTCCCAGCTCACATCCAGCGTTCACTCCTGGGAGAGCATGTGTGAGGAGAGGCTGCCGCTACAGACCCGCGTCCAGGCGCCCGGCCTGGGATTGCCCCACAAGTCGCCCTAATTCTCGAGTAGGCCGCTGCACCTAGGTTTGCCCTTCAAGGTTCTGTCAAAAATATTGATGTGCAGGCAGGCTGACTGAGCTCTTGACAGGGTCTTTTCACCAAGAGCATCATTTGGAAAATGGCAAATGTCCAGGTAGGAATGTGTTCCATTAGTACCTTTCTGACAGAAGAAAACTAACACCAACTTGACAAGAATTTGAAAAATTTAATTTCTATTGCTGCAGAGCACCAGAACCCTATTTGAGTGGGTGCTGATGGGTTTGTGAGTGTCTCGTTGAGTTCAAGTCACTGTGAGAAACAGCGCCTGAGACTGGGGGAGCTGCAATAGGAACTGAAACCCAGTTCTCCACCAGCTAAAACTGTACGGCCTCCTGCTATCAGGCAGGATGTTTGTTAGCCTGCTTGTGGAAGGCCCATTAATTTCCCACGCCTGCCCCTCCTCTCCGAGCTCAAGTGTGCAGGCAGAAAGGTGAGGGCTGGTGTCTGGAACGCCTCACGTCGCTGCTACGGTGGGGGCCTTAGAGAAGGCTCTTGGTCTCGGGCACACCAAAAGTGTGCCAGGCACCAGACTGCCCACCAGCCACTGAGGACACAGCACCTGGCTAGTGGTCCAGGAAGGTCTGCCTTGTGCTAACCACTGACCTGACAGCAGCGCAGTGTGACCTCTGCCGCCTCGTCTCGGGGGGAAGCACGAGGAAGCTCACTGATGCCAGAGGACTGCCCCACACTGAGATGGGTGTCTGAGCCATGAGCGCCCCGACCTGCCTGTGCCCCTCCAATTCCCTGCTCACCAAGAGGCTTGCAGCAGCAGCAGCATCTGCCTGTGGGCACAGACCTCTGTGCAGGGAACAGGACGAGCTCAGAACCACACCCCCCTGTGGACACCCCCGCAGCCCCCAGACCTGGCATCACCTCTGTCCACGCCCTCTCGCTGTCCCCTCAAGACTGACAGGCCGGTCTCACTGCATAGCAGCCAGAGAAACCACCCCAGGAAGAGCCCTTCCAGGATCTGGAAGGGCCCCTCGCTGACCTTCCTCAGGTCACTGCCCTACAGAGCTTCTCGCATCTTCTGCACCTTCCCTCAGGTCACCACGTTCCCCAGCACAGTGAGGACCAGGCCTGGACTTAGCTGGTCCCCTGCCCTCCTAATTCCAGGCCCTTCCCCATCTCCGTGCAAGTCTTACCAGGACTTTGGCATCCCTCAGCTGGGCCTCACGGCCACCACCCACCCTTCCCTGAGAAAGCTGCACCCATCACTCTCTGCAGATGGTAGGGTGGGAGCGAGGCTTCGGGAACCTGAATCGGGTCTCGGCTGTGATGGATCTCATGGTCCCCACAGTGTGTCTCCACCTGTTCCTCGATCATGCGTGATGCCCAGGCTCCCGGATGCACTGATTATGGGAAAAGGAGGACGAGACGAAGGCCTTCTTTACAGCCCTGTGTGGCTGCAGGGTGTTGACCTGCCCAACACACCCTTCTATTGGACATCTGACCCCATCCCAACCATCCAGCCCCTGGCCCTGGGCCAGTCAAGATAATCCACCCAGTGGGTTGCTTCAGAGATGGCTTCAGAGAAGAAGGCAGGAACCATTCTGTTTTCCAGGGCTCTCAGGAAAGATTTGACCCCTTTCTCTGGGTCCCATATACAGGGATGATGTGAGTGTGGAGACACCACTAGACACTTTTATTTTTTTTATACAGTACTGGAATTGAACCCAGGACCTTCACCCTGAGCTACACCCCCAGGCCTTTTTAAATTTTTTTTTTTTAATTTAGAGACAGGAGCTCATCAAGTCACTGAATTGCCCAGGCTGGGCTGGAATTTAGGATTCTCCTGCCTCGGCCTCCCAGAATGCTAAGATTACACACATGTGCTACCATGTCTTGCTGTCACTGGACATCTTAGCAAGTAACACTGCTCGGGGGCCAGGAGGGTCCCCTCAGATTCCCCATCACGGGGACTAAGGGCATCCTCCTTTTCTTCCCATGCTGTCCCCTCGGGCCCCAGCTGGTGATGTGGTCTCATGTGTTGCTGGTCCTGGCAGTCACCCCGGAAGTCCGTCAGTCCTGGTCTCACCACTGCACAGGGAAGGTGGTGGAACAGTAAATACAGGCAGTAAGACTGGAAGGAGACGGTGCCGTAGCCGTAAATCTCTTCCAAATTTTAAAAGGAGCTGGGGAATATTGATATGAATTAAATCCAATAACACATTCATTTAATTAAACTTTAAGTGATCCAAATATTTGCTGTTTGGTTAATATTTGTGTAGCTGACAGGAGCAGAATTATGATGGGTCTGTCAGTACTCATGCATTCTAATTTCGCATGAGTTTTGTCTGTGCACAGTGTACATCTTCATACATACAAACGATGGGGAAGGTGACCGGAGTGACGCCGCATCCTACCACCCCTGCCACAGAGGGCGCCAGGCTTCCAGCTCCCGCTCGAATGTTTTCGCCTCTTTGTTTTTAGCCCCACGCCCCAGTGTCCTCCTGACCTATTTCTAAAACTGCTTGAAATGTGCGATTTGGGGGCCACGTGGAAGGGATTGTGTCTTTCACAAAGGTCCTGTGTTCCACACTGAGCCCATTCTCCAGGTCTCGGAACCAGCCGGCTGGACTGGTTCGTCCGCCCGCCCTACCTGGACTGCCCCCTTGCAGCCACCCAGACCCCCTCCTGGCGTGGAAGGCAGTGACTTTCGGGCCTCAGTTTACTTCCTAACCTCCTGGGATGCTGTTAAAATTAGGAAGCCCACCCCTCCCTCCTATGCGGTCGGCAGCAGCCCAGGACACAGGGACGGGGCTCGGGGTGCTTATCGCCCGGCGATGCGGTGCAGGGCTTTGGGGAACCACAGATTCAAAGCAGAGATTGTCCAAGGCCCCTCCCTGATGGCACCTGGTCTTCTCCTTGTCGTCTGATCAAGCTCAGAGGCAGAGAAACCGCAGATGCCTTCGGTAACTAACCTCACTTCCTTGCAAGCCCCACCCCGTGGGGACAAAGACGCAACTCGACACTCACTCCATGGAGAAACCCGGTCCACGCTGACAGTTTCACAGTTCGCTAAGGGACACTCCGAGAACAGTGCTCCTCTGTGTGCCCAATTTCTGCCCCACATCCAATGTGCCCTCCGGGCTGGCCTTGGGGGAGCGCAGAAGCTTCGTGGCCATCCTCTGCTACCTCAGTTTCCCCCTGTGAGGACCCCCCAGCCGGGTATCCCGTTGGCCGGAGTTTGCAGCCTGAGTCAGGACGCTGCGCCCCACCCAAGCTGGGCTTCCTGCACCCCCCACTGCCATGCGCACCCCTTGGGGCCCGGGACCTCAGTCGGGCATGCGGTGTGGTCCTGGGGTACAGAAGCCCTCAGCACCCAGCGAGTAGGCTGCCCGGAGTCACTGGGGCTCTGGCACACAGGCTGGCAGGGGCACACTGTTGAGCGAGAGTGCCGCATCCTTCTAGAGCCCCTGGGCTCCCCTCACCGCTGCAGCCAGTCTCTCTTCTCATGCCCGACACGCCCTGGGACAGGAGGGCTGTCCAGAGGCCAGTCATGAGGACGGGGTCCCCCTCTCCACTTGAGAGGGCTGGCTTCGGGGTCCTGCGGGCCCCAAAGTACAGCGGGCGCTAAAGAATGTCCACAGAATCACATCCCGGCCCACCCCAAATCTCCACAGCCCGGGTCTTGCCGCGGGGAGGTGCTGCCATCTCTCTCCTGGCCTGAGCAGTAGCCTCACGACTCAGAGGTGGGGAGGCGGTAAGCAGGACGTGATTTAAGAGGGAACTTGAAATGCATCACTTTAATGTCTGTGAAATGTTATGCTGGTTGCGTCTGCGTCCATCATTCTGTGCTTATCTCGCCTCGTGCGGCCTCCTTCACCGGGAGTCACATTTTTCTAGGGCAGGCCCGCCCTCTCCCCCCGGCCTCTTGGCCCCTCTGCTTGTTTTCTGCCGTCTTCTCTGTTGTTCATCCATCTATCCACCAAGTGCTGACAAAGCCCCGAGTGTCCATCTTGCTCATCTTCGTGGGCCAGGCTGGGCGCCTGAGTGTTGGTGGATGAGGGCGAGGCTCAGCTGCTCTGCGCCCACCTCAGGTGTCCACTCTGTGGTGCGCCACGCCTGCGGCTGTCTCCTCTCCTCCTCCTCCCACACACACTGGCAGTAGGATAGGAATCCAGATGTGCCATAGTGGTGCTGCTGCCTAGCCACAGCTCGCAGCCCTCCTGCTGCGTCAGAGCCCAGCTCCCCTCGGTGTGCTTCGTCTCAGAGCGTTTGGAGGACGCAGCTGCCAGGGCCGCCCGCAGGCCCGTAGAGTAGTCAGGGCAATAGGGCTTCCAGCACATGCAAAGGCCCCCACGACCCGCTTGTCTCCTCCAGCTTGCGTCACCTCCAGCTATTGCCCCAGCCTCCCAAGTGGGCAGATTTGGGAGGCAGAGCCAGTCCCATCAGCAGGCTGATGACTGTCCCCTCAAGCCTGATCCTAGTTTTGCATTTGAGCAGCCTGCGTTTGGTGAATTTTTCATAAATCCCAAGTGTTTCAGAAAGCCTGTGATGGCAGGAAAGTATTTTAGATCCTGCCCATTTGCCTAAAGAATGATTCATTTTAATACCACTTATCAAGGGTAAAATGGCAGGGATTCACAACTTGGCCAGCCCAAAGTGCACTTCAGAAAATGAAAGGCCACAGTGCGTGGTCACAGAACAGAAATCCACCTCCAAGCTCAGAGAATGCTCAGAAAGAAAGAAACCTTCAAAGGTCAGCCAGTTCATTCCCCAGACTTCAGACAGTGCAACCTTTGAATTGGCCCAGCCGGACGAGATCCCCGCCGGCTCACCCAGCAGGCCTCACCTGCACTTCGCAGGGCTCCGGCTTCATTAGGCCGGGTGCTCTGGGAGGCACATCTCTGGGCTCTGTGCGATGGCCTCAGGTCCTGGCAGCCGGACACACGTCCTCGGCCCACGAGGCTCCTCTGTGCATCAGCTGTGGCTCCTGACTTGTTCTGACCCGCAGAGTCTTTAGGGCACCAGGCGTGGCAGTAGCACATCTCCCAGCAAAGATGCCCATTTGTAGTTAATCAACATTTTTCAGGGTCCTCAAGACCAGCTGGGTCCCAGCCCTGAGTACATTAGTGGCCGTTGGCTTTGGGTTGGGACTCTGTCCCCCAGGGCTGCACCTGAACACCTTCTCCCTTCACTCCGCAGAGGTGGTTCAGCTCAGCCTCGCCCCCGAGGACAGAGTCAGTGTGACCACCGTGACCGTGGGACTGAGCACAGTGCTGACCTGCACCATCCGCGGAGACCTGAGGCCGCCCATCATCTGGAAGCGCAACGGGCTCACCCTGAACTTCCTGGACTTGGAAGACATCAATGTAAGTCACCTGGCACTTTGGAACTCAGATGTGCCTCCCGGAAAAGGCGACAGTGTGGGAAAGCATGTGGCAGGGGCCAGAGGGAGCAGCCTGCTTGGGGTCTTTGTGTGCTGGGCAAGGGAATGAGGAGTTAATGACTTCAGTGAGTGATGGCGAACCTTTTAGAGTTTTCAGTGATGCAGACAGGCCGTTGCAGCATGCGAGCTGTAGGTTAGTGACCACCGACTTGGGCAGTGCTGCTCAGTGGAGAGAGCAGCTGAGTGAAGACAGCCCGAGGAGGCCGGCGGGGCATCTTCTGTACTGAGGACGCAGGCAGCTGGGCGGGGTCCTGACAGCACCTACATCCGCAGTGTGACTAATTCCTTAACCTGCTGCTCCTTGTGAACCGATCTATAAGGAAAGCAACATGAGCAATTCCTTCCTGCTGCTGGACTTGAAGAAGCGGAAGAGTTCAAGTGTATTTATTGGTTCAGGTTTGGCACAGGGGTGACGTGCCTTCCCAGAAGTTCATGGGAGAAGACAATGATGTCACCCATGTAATGAGCTGCCAGGACAGCTGTGGGGTCTTGGGCTGAAATAACAGGAATACGACTTTCAGGGAGAAGAGGGACAAAGGACCAAGGCACATCCCATAGGGAGACCCATGCCAGCCATCGATGCTGCTCCACAGGCCAGTGAGCCTCCCATCCCTTGGACCATGCAGGCTCAAGCAGGGGCTGCACTCAGCCATGCTGCTGGCCGCGAGAGGGTAGCTAAGCCCCATGACCTTGGAGGTCCTTCCAGGGGTGACACCGCTTGGCGAGGAGAGCGGTCCATCCTGAAATGCTACAGAAACCCTGTGGCATTGGACCCTGAGACTCTCTAGGCCCTTTGACTACACCCCTGAGATCATGGAGGAATAAGATGAAAAGAGAGAACTCCTCTGGAGGGTCCACGCTGGGAAGGTGCGGCGCTTGCTGCCCCGGGCAGGTTGCTTCCTGCTGCTCTCCCTGTGTGGTGTACAGCCAGTCTCCTGCACCTCTCTGAGTCAGTGCAGCTCAGCCTGGGGATGCCGGATAGACAGGGACTGGGTGGGCAGAGTGCTTGGTCCTCTAGGCCCAAGGTGACCCTGCCTGAGACTTTAAGCTCACTGTCCTGTTTGTAAAGAGTAAGGGGTGTGTGTGTGTCCGTGTCCGGGTGCACAGGTCTGTGTGTACCGAAGCGCTCGAGGTGAGGTGTCAGCTTCTGAATGCATTTGTCCAGCAGTGACTGACTAAGTGCTGGGACAGGGCTGCCTGTGACAGTCCAAGCACCCGTGTGCATTACTTAGTGCTCTGTTTAAGGGTGCCAGAAATAAAAGCAGAGGCAAAACTCCTTTTAATGTACTTTCCATCAGTTAATTAAATTACTTGGAGAGTTTCTCTCCTCCTCCAAACATGCCTGCAGCACCAGCTCAATTGCATTTCTACTTTCACTGTAAGGTTAGCAATTTGGATAATTGTGGGTACAGCCAAAGATTAATGGCCCCTCATTACCTGCTAGCAGACGCTGCTGCCCACAGTTAAGTCCGTAGCCTACAAATGGGCCAGCCACTGTGCTGCTCAGAAATTACCTCCCCACAGGGCCCCTGCATGATACATGTGAGCACACATGTGTGCAAAACACATACACACACACCCCACCCCGGGGAAGGAGGCCATGGTCTGCTAGGGAAGGGTGCAGATCCGGGGGTCAGAGGGGCCTGTCTTGAAGTCTCAGCTGTGAGTAACCTTGGAAAAGCCTTTTGGCCCCCAGCCTCAATTTCCTTACCTGTGAAGTGGGAATAAATAATAGTACCTGCCTCATAAAGTAACAGTGAAGATTAAGTGAGATGATACATGTAAAGTTCTTAGCATATAATATTTGATAAATGCTAAATATTACGCTCATTATCACTATTATTACTATCGTTAATGCTATTGCTACAGCTGCCGTTAAACACTGTTCTCAGTACTTTGTAGCTTGACTCCCCAGCAAGCAGCCAGCAGCAGCCCAGGAGGCTCCCCACTCAGGGAGATGTGACTCTGCTCGGCAGATGTCACTGCAGCTTGGAGTCAGGGGTGAGGACAACACTGTCCTAGGCGGCCTTGATTCCCCAGGGAGGGAGCCCCTGGCCAGCCACTTCTGGCAGCTCTGTGGCAGCCTTGGGTGAGCCGCTGGGCTTCTCCGAGCCACTGGGGCGTGCTGGGCCACATGTGGATAGGAAGCACCCAGCTCGGTGCCTGGCACCCAGGAGCGGGACAGTCCCACTTGGTGACAGTGGGAAGAGTAGAGCCACCTCCTCAGGAGCCACAGGGCATTTCTGTAGCAAGAATTGGTCAGGGGAGAAGAGCCCAGGAGATCAACCCATGCAGCAAAGATTCCGGGGTTGTTGGGGCCCCCAGCACCCTGTGGGGTCCCAGCGCTCCCCTTCCCCGCCACAGCTTCATGACTGACTGGTGCCAAATAGGGCTGCAGGCCAGGAATCAGCCTTCAGCAGGGAGATTAGAGAGCACAAAAAGGTGTGTGCCTCCTTCCTTTGTCATTTGTCTGAGACATCTTGATTGGCAACAAAATATTAATCACTTTTTCACTACTCTCCTAATGAGACGCTTTCATGGGCAACAAAATATTAATTTGTCTTGTCTTATCTGTTAAGAGTGCTGTTAATGAATTCAGTCACAGAGCTATTACCAAATGCCATCCTAATGACACATGTAATTAAACTTTTCTGACTTGCAAACATCAAAGATGCCTTGAGCATCAGAATAATATTTGACCGGAAAGCAAATGTACCCCGCAGCACGGAGGCAGGCGAGAAGGCGCTGCTCAGGTTCCACCGCAAGCAGCGTGTCTGTCTGTTGGAAGCACCCAGCAGCCGCTAGTGCTGTGCGAGCCCGGCCGGAGGCAGGCACAGAGAGTCGTCCTGTGGACTGATGCTCACTGAGTGCCCGCGAGCCATGGAAGCCCCACACCAAAGCAAAGACATTCCCCAGCCTTCAGGAGAGTGAGGCTTCCACACGCGCCTGTTCTGAGGGCCAGAAAAAGGAGCCATTCCGGCTGGGGCTTCAAGTGACCAGGACACCAGGAGGGTCAGGTTGGGGCCAGAATACAAAGGGCCCTGAATGTTAGCATGAAGAGCCTCGGCCAACCGGGCATGGTGTCACATGCCCATAATCCCAGCATCCGGGAGGCCGATGCAAGAGGATCAAGTTTGAGCCCCACCTGGACAATTTACTGAATGAGCAAGGTCCTGAAATCAATCAGTAAAAGTTTTATATGAATATAAAAGAAGGGCCGGGGTGTAGCTCTGTGGTAGAGTGCTCCTAGGATCAGTCCCCAATTTTGAGGGTTGAGGTAATGCAGAAACAGTCTTGGCTGTCCCCTGGTGGACAAAGGAGAACTACAGACTTTTGATCAGGGGGTGACATGGTCAGATGTAGGTCTTTCAGGAGTCCCAAGCCCTTTGCAGATGAAGAGTCCCAAATGATGTGGGACCTAAAAATGAGTGGAGCCCTGCAGGTGTGCTCTCTGACGTCCCCCGTCACATCCGGAGTGGGGTGGTAGCCCAGGCTCCCTGTGGCGTCTGGCCAGAGTTCCTGCCGTGTGTCTTGCTCCTGTTAACAGAGACTTCAGGAGCCCAGCCCCCATCTGGCGTGGCTTCCTTGGGTCAGCTCCAGGAGAGAACTACAGGCTCCAGAGCAGAAAGGAAGACAGCAAATTGCAGACTGGCACCCCAGCAGAGGCAGCAGCAGGACACAGGCCGCAGCGCCTCTCACTGTGGTTCTCTGGTTATATTTCTGCTTGTCTGAGGAAAAATAGATAGTTTCTGCTCCTGCTGGTGTTCCCCAGAGCAAAGAAAGTGCAGCCTGTAATTTCTTTACTTCCTGGTCAACAGTCTTATTTCTTACCAAAGCAGGTACGGGTCTGGACATACTTCAGACCAGGCCTTGTACACATGCACACACGCACATACACACACACACACACACACACACACACCCCAGGTTTTGAGGAGCCACAGTCACTGCCCTCATCCCAGAAGCTAAGCTAGGGTGGCCACAGCAGCACCCTGATCTCTGCCTGCCCTGGGCGTGGGCCATGCTTGCCCCTGAGGAGCCATCTAGTCCCTGCCGTGGAGCCCCGTGGGCCTTCCCACTGTGGGCACCAGCAGCCAGTGCTCAGATCGCCCTGGCCTGACGATGACACAGTGCCATTTGGGGGCGGGGGCTACGCTGCCACCCCTAGGATGCAAGTGACCTGTCTCCTTGCAACCAGAGCCCATGAGGAAAGCTTGCCCCCAGGGAGAACTCTAGCTAGCTACCAGGGCTGCTGGGAAGTAGGGAAAGAGTAACCTTCGGTGACTCTCTGGACCCCGAGATCACACAGCCCAGTGATAAAAAGACACTGTGGACCCTCCGGGAATCAAGTTCTGCACAGCGGCCATTCAGGGTCGACTGGCCATCCTCAAGCCAGTCAACACATCCCGCCTCAGCAGTGTCACCTCCCTCTGCTTCATAACTATCTTCCTCACTGGCCCTCTGACCCTAAGGGCCCTGCCCGGGGGAGGGACAGAAGCGGGGCTAGGACATCCCCAGAGTCACGGATAATGCAAGCCGGGCTGAATGGCTGCTTGCGTCACTGTTAGGGTTTTTACCACTACTACTGAGCCGCTCCTGTGCACAGTGCCGGGTTCCGTGCTGGTCACTTCCCGGCGTCTCCCCAGCTCTTCCCAATACACCACAAGGCAGTGGGGTGAATTATGCTCAGCAGCGTGGGCTGGCCCAGGAGTCTGCAGCCAGCCTGCCCAGCTAGCTGGCGCTCTCTGGGTTCCTTGCAATACCTAGAGCCTGGCTTTGCCCCAGCTTTGCCTTGGTCCCGTGTGCATCCACTCGGATGTGATGACCAGTACGCACTGCTGGGCCCTCATTAGCTGCTGGTCCTCATTAGCTGTTTGGTCAGGATATTCTCAGGGAGAGGAAACATTTTTCTATTGTAGTTAAAAAAAAAAAATGCCTACCATACACTCAGTATATATCAAATAACTTGAAAGAACAACTCCTTTTGTTGTGTGTGTGGTTTTTTTTTTTTTTTCACTGAATCTTGCTATTTGAGGCTTTCAAATGTCGGCGGGGAGAATACAGCGATAAAAGCAGCAGCACAAAGCCCATTAGAAGAAAGTATCTGTGGCATTGTTTGAAGGGTGTGTTAAAAGGTTCACTTTTCCCGTGCCTAAGTGGTGTAAAACTGGGAACAAATAATTCTAATGAAGCATATGCTCTCTGCAAGTGCTTCTTTGGAAGTGAGTTATTAAAAAGACCAAAAGAAAATGATTTAGGAGCTCATGACTCATTTCGTTTTTATTGTCTTTATATGAACCAGTCATGAATCCATTGTAAAAAGATGAGAGGCATTTGATTAGCATGGAGAGCTGTTGGCAACACGATAGATTGTGGTTTGGGCTTCCGAATTCAAATCATCTCATTCAACGACTGGGTACATTTTGTTTTAAAATCTTGGGTAACACTGTGCTTGAAGTTATCACGGACTGTGGTCAGCCCTCTCCAGCTTGTGTTGAAGATGCTGGTTTTATCTAAACATCTGGATCCCTGAGCTCCAGATGCATTCAGACTGACAGTGCTTGTGATCTGGAGCAATCTAGAAAATGCCATCCTGGGCACATGGTACACCAGGCCGCAGGAACTTGAGGAGTGGCTCTGCCCTAACTGGCCCATTCGGGCTTTGCTTTCTGGGTAGCTTCCTCAGGTTAACTCTGTCCCCTCTTGGAATTGGCTTCAGGGCTTGACTTGCCCGCCCCATCTCTAAGGTGGGAGTCCCTCAGGGAGGTTCTGGTTCAGCTTCCAGACTCAGTGCAGAGCCCAAGACTGTCCACAGAGCCTCTGCCTCCCTGAGCCGGCCTCCTTCACTGCCTCCGCAGGCCCATCCATTCCAGGGTGCTGGCCAGCACTTCATTTGGCTGCCTCGGGTTGGAGCCCATCCTTCTGAGGGGCCCTCTCCCCTGATCCAGGAGCAGGACCCAAAGCCCAAGAGCCACACCAAGCACCCACCCTGTCCAGTCCCCCTTCCCCAGCCTGTGCAAGGATGCTCACATTCAGCCTGCATTTAGATGTTGCCCACTGCCAACCATGCTGCCTTTGCCAGCCAGAAGAAAATGCCAGATTGAAAGTCTTCCTGGTGCCAAAAATGAGCCATAGAAGGAAATTTAACCAAACTGTCCCTGGAATGTTCCAAGGATGACAGGAGTTAGCTGTCATAGCTGTGAGTGTGGCCCACGTTAGAGCCAGGGGCTGGTATGCTTTGTCAGGCCTTCTTAACCTGGAGACTCATGTTCCAAGCATCTCCAGAAAGAGGAATGTGAGCTACCTGGGCAGGTCGAAAGGCATCCAGAACTTCAGCTGATGCTGCCCAAGTCCCCTCCCACCCTTGGGCATACCCGGTGGTGGGCCAGAGATCCAAAGCCCCGTTCAGGGCTCAGACCATGCTAGCTGCCACCCATTCCTCATGACAGTCTGGGGTGCTGGCCGACCAAGTGGTGTCCACCCTCTGGCCTCCGACAATGGACAGCCTGAGCGCTCAGAGTCATGTCTCTGACATGAGCCTTTGGTTGTAGGTGCCTGGGCACCTGTGTGCCCCAGATGCTGAAGTTTATCCCCTCTGCGTGGAATTTCAGCACTCACACAACGGGGCCAGAACCTCCATTTGAGGTTTCAGACGGCAGTGGGGTTGGAAAGAACAGCACACACAGAACCGCCTCACTTCTGACATCAATCGAGAGTCAGAGAGTGGAGTGCCCAACCCCCCTCGGGGTCAGTCATTTGCTGGACAGACTCGCAGAATTCACCAGAAGCTGCTGTGCTCCAGTGAACGGTTTATCATGGGGAAAGTGTACAGACTCAAATCAGTCGAGAGGAGAGGGCCATCGCTGGCCAGGAAAGTTCACCCAGCCCTCTGCATCAGAGACCCCACACATCCTGCTCACGTGGTGGACCTTAGTCCGCAGCCCCTCAGGGGGCAGCACCTTCTCCATGACCTGAAGATCCAGGCAAACAAAGAGCCCCAAGGAGGCAAGACAGTCCCAGGGCCTAGGGCCCACCTCCCTGGCTGAGGGCAAAGGCTGGCCCTCCATTTGAGTAATGTTGACTCTTCACTGTCCTTCCCTTCAGAGGTGCGCCCCCAAAAGGCAGCACACAGCTACCACCCCTCCTGTCCCTCCGCAATGGTGCAGGCTGAACGGCGTGACTCAAGGGGGCGACACAGTGACACAGCTGAAGTGCGTCCACAGAGACCACAGTCACCAAGTCTGCATCCTGAAACCCCGGAGAAGCCAGGAGCTTTCCCCACAGTGGCTTCTTACGTGCCTCTGACCCCTACCCCAGGCCTGAGCCTGGAAGCGGAAGGCCAGGCCCACCTGGGGTACACACGCGTCCCGGGCAGCCCTTCCCAAGAGGACTAGCCCACGTGTCCTTGCAGAGTGGCACGCCTGCCCAAGGCGCCGGTGGAAGCGGGCGGCACAGGAAGGCCAGTGTCGGGCAGGTGGGGGGCTGTGGAGAGCTGGGGTGCGGGGTGCACGTGCCTTCTCACGCCCGTCATGCCCCTGATGTCCGTGCGCTCACACGCATGCCTGTGACTGCGGCTTGGTCTGGACAGTGGACACGAGTGCTCGAGCGAGTGCAGGCGTCTCTGAGGCACCATCGGTGCACCGTGCGTCACTCGGCACAGGGCTGTGTGGCGTTCGGCTGTGTGTGTGGATGAGACGCTGGGGCGAGTGCCATCTAAGGGACAGAAGAGTCCACCGTCACTCCCTCCTCCCTGGAGAGAGCTCAGAGTGCTCCTGGGAAGGGCAAATTTGGAAGAAGATCTGAAACATGCTTCTAAGCTGAGTTTGAACTTGTAACGCTGAAAATATTGCTAACCTAACCGGAATATCACTCTGCGTTTAACACTGAGTCACACAACACTCGGCACTGATGATTCGTGTTCTTACTACTTCTACCTGACTCGCGTCACTGTGACGGCATCCTCCGGCCGTCTCCTCTCGGCCTAGCTATTGTTTAATACTTATGTCTCATTTAATTACTTTCTTTAATAAGGGCAGATACTTAGAAAATAGCATTTTAAAAGACGAAAGCCATGTCTTTAAGTAAAATTGTCTGTTTCCCCAAAATGGATGTGCATCAATACAAAGAATGGTCTAATCTAGCATCTGTTTATTTCTGGAAGGAACCTTGATTTTCCTAATACATTTCTATGCATGGGAGGGGGAAATCATCCATAAAAAGACAATTACAGAGATGCAATCAAGCATTGATAGCAGTATTCAGACACATCTCAAAGAACATTCAGAAGAGGAGGAATTGCAGATTGAGTTTCAGGTAGCTTCTTATAAATCAATTTTTAAAGTCATTCTCTCACATCCAATGAGGTAAATTTGATTTCTGTAGTCAATATTCATATCCAGAAAACAATATGCACTTTGTTCTATAATTATATGATGCCTATTGTTTTAGCCCAGAGACATTATTGTATTTATTAGAGTCAGATTCTCCTCAGAGCCGGCACCACAGGGTGGAAACATGTGCTGTGCTTACGGAAGAGTCCCAACGCCCCCAGCGGCCCCTGCCGTCCTCCACGCGATCGCCCCAGAGGCACACTCCAGGGCAGGTGCGAAGAGCAGAGGGAGAGGGGGCTGGACTCTGTCGCAGGCACACGGCGGGCACCAGCGGAGCCCACAGCCTTCATCTCTGCCGGGTGCTGAGCAGAGACGTCTCTGATCCAACACAACACCCAAAGAACGCAAAGGAACCGTGAGTCCTCCGAGACGGGGTGAAGAAGTGGGGACGATGCTTGAGACCAGCCGCCTCATTTTGACTCCACGTGGCTGGGCAACCACTGCGGGAGCGGGAAGGCAGGACGGGCACCTTAGTCGGTAAACCAAAGAACCACAGCTACAGTTCTTTCAAAAATATTCACCAAGGGTCACTGTGTGCCAGGCACTGTGCTGTGCCCTGGGGACAGCACTGAATACAGAGCCCAGGAAGCCCCCCTCCCTCCACAGAGCTCAGTTCCACAGGGAGACGGGCAGCAGGGGAGGTCGGTGCCGAGCCTGAGAAGAGAAACTGAGCGGGCCGGGGGGAGGAGTGCCATCGGGTGAGGCTCAAGCCAGGTGAAGGGGAGGGAGTCAGGCAGGACGGATGTGCAGGTTCTGGGGAGGAAAGGGCAGCAGGTAGAAGTGTCTGGGTCAGGGGCACGTGCTGGCACATGTAGGCAATGCTGGCGGTGAGGGGCTGGGACAGAGCTGCAGCCCTCCGTGGCTTGGGACCTGAGGAGGCACCGAAGTGGCATCTGCTTGGAAAGGACCATGCTGGGCAGTTTGGGAAGGAGACCGCAGAAGGCGGAAACAGGGTCTCTGAACTCCCCGAGAGGAGAAGCCTGGCTGCGCCCAAGGTGAACACAGGGGCTGTGGTTAAGAAAGGTCAAACCGGAGCATATTCTCAAGGAGAGCCCTACCGACCCGCCCCGCAGGGACGGGGTTGTTGTCTTGCTGTGTGGTCTGGGGTTTGCAGGGGCTTCCCTGGGGATTCAGTGAGGTCGTGCACAGTCGCCCCTTGGTATCCTCAAGGACCCCGGGGGATGCCAAAATCTGCAGCTGCTCAGATCTTTTTATAAAATGGTGTAGTATTTGCATATAACCTACACGCATCTCCCCATATATTTTAAATCATCTCTAGGTGACACGCTACCTGACACAATGTAAATGGTATATAAATAGTTGTTACATTGTACTCCTTAGGGAATACTGACAAGAAAAAAAGTCTTTTTTTTTTTTTTTTTTTTTTTTTTTTTGTACTATGCATTGAACCCAGGGCCTTCGCACCAGGCTACATCCCCAGCCTTTTTTATTTTTCATTTTGAGGCAGGATCTCACTAAGTTGCCCAGGCTGGGTTCGAACTTGCCAACCCCGTGCCTCAACCTCCCAGAGTGCCAGGATGACAAATGTTCTCCAGCTCACCCAACTCAGGTGCCACCACACCTAGCTCAGACATTTTCTTTTTCCTGACTGTTTTTAATCTACCAACACTGTTTTAACATCGGCCGATGCCAACCCGGACTCCGGCTCATGGTGGCCTCCTGATTCATCTCCTGGGTGCGGGCCCTAACAGGGTACCATTCTCGGGTGATCAGGGGAGCTTCAGACTCTGGCCAGCCACCTGGTCCAGGCCGCTTCTAGCCTGAGGAAAGCTGTGGTCTGCACAACCAGCAACACCCCCCACCCTGCCCAGGCGGCAACAAGAACAAGGGGCGCTGGAGCCCGAGGCGGTTGCAGGAGGAGGGCCTGAAGCTCTGGTGCTGCCCTGGGGGACAGAGCCTGCCCAGGTCCAAACATGGGGCATGGAGTTTGCAAGCCCCTCACTGATCCTGCGGGGGGCTGCACCCACCGCCCAGCCCTCACTGCCTGCCTCCCACTGCACAGACTCCTGAAAACATATTTTCCTCCAGACTCGGATTTTGACGCAGGAAACCACTTAGACTAGAAATATGTCATCCCAGCATTGACTGGCCATTAACTTTTCATGAGCAACTCAGGTATGAACCTTTATGGCTTTGTTATGACACAGGACAAATCAGCTATCTGCTGTTTTATTTTTATTGTCGAGTCTTCGGAGAATGGGAGGAATGGGGCTCTTCTAAGCAGAGCGATGCTTCAGTCGTCTCGCCTCGCCTCGCGGGGTTCCGGCGGCCCCTCCAGCACGGTGCCCCCCGGGGCACACTGCAAGCATTCATACCTCATGCTCAAAACCGGCTGCCTCTGCCCTGCCCTGGCCTCCCACAACCAGTTTGGGCTGAAAAGCATTTTAAAGGGACTCTGGATGCTCACCGTTTCAGGGGCCCGAAGCATGCACACTCCCGAGGGACTGTCCGGACGGCCCTTGTGCGGACAGCCAGTGGCCCCCTCTCCGGCCCTCACAGTGCTTCTGTGGTACAGGGAGCCCAGAAAGGGAAGGGGATGGCAGGAGCAATGGCTTGGCATTTGCTCCAAGACTCAAGAGAAGTTTTGTATTTTCTGCTAATAATAACAGGAAAAATAACATCCCCCATGTATGTCACGGGAAAGTGTGTTCACACAAACTCTCCTGCAGGATCTTCCAACATCCCACTGGGCAGACAGAACCCACATATTGTCCCTAGCGGAGAGGTGGAATGGCCAGTGCCCAGAGGGGCTGGGGGACGGCTGGCCAATGGCACATCTCAAGCCAAACCACCGTCTCCTGAATCCCAGCTGCTAGGCTTCCTGTCTCTCCTCTGGACAGCGTCACACAGCCCTTTTTTTCACCCATGAGCCTCCGTCCCGTCAGCTGCAAAGAACGTATCCTCAGAGGTGTCTGAAAGCTAAAGCCAAACCCGGTCAGGGACCGCCATGCGATTCCAGGCATTTCCAGTTCTGACGCTCCTGAGGCTGGCGCAGGAAGGACCCGGCATTGTGCACAGTTCTGCGGGAGAGAACACGGCTGGGGGTGGGGGTCAGCCCTCGTGCTGGGCAGGTGACTCCATCTCAGCCATCAGTTTGTCCCTCCCTGGGCACCGACCGGGTGAGGTCCCCCATGAGGCTGCAGAGACCCCTGCGCACTGGCCCTTCTGACACTCTTACGTCCCTGGTTTTTTCTGCTGCATGTTCCTCTTCCCCCTCCCTTGGGTTACCCAGATCCCTGCAAGCCGCCTGAAGGAACTCACGGTTCCCAGCTCACTCCCTATAAAAAAAACATCATGAACACACCCAGACTTATTAATTCACTTGTTCTTATGGCCACCTTAATGCTATCAAGGCAGAACTGAGTAATAGAGATCATCAGGCTCAAAGCTGAAAATATTTACTGTGCAGGTCTTTAGTAAAGTTTGCTGAGCCCTGCTCCACCCGGGCCCCTCTCCAGAACCTGAGCTCCCTGCCAGGTGGGCTAGATCCCTGTGAAATAAGCAGGCCCCACAATGAGCAGAGCGGCAAGGAGCCGTTTTCCTTAAAGCTGGAGGGAGGGTGCTGGGGGAGGTGGTGCCAGGCAAGCAGACCTTAAATAGATTGCAGGGTCTGGGCCCTGTGGTGCGGAGAGGCGTGGAGGAGACGTGGCCTGCAGGCATCTCTGGCTGGGCAAGGGGTGGGTAAGAAGCAACTCTCTCATGGCTACAGGATTTCTGTTTTCCTAGAAAAGCCAGAGATGCCCCTGCCTCTCCCAGCCCACTGGATGAAAAGACCAGTCTGATTTTCACCTTTGCCCATGCAGGACTTCGGAGAAGAGGACTCCCTGTACATCACCAAGGTGACCACCATCCACATGGGCAATTACACCTGCCACGCTTCGGGCCATGAACAGCTGTTCCAGACCCACGTCCTGCAGGTGAATGGTTAGTAAATGGCTCCATGCACGTCATCTCAAAGCATCCCCAAAAATGCTGCTCAGAGCAAGCCTCACCCCTTCCTGTATTCTGTGATCTTAAAGAAATCGCTAATGCCAAAATACTCCATCTGTCTTAACAGCGGTTGGGAAAGGCTGGCTCTCTTGACTAATGGTCACTCAGGCTTCATGGAAAGCCGCCTCCTGTGACAGATCCAAGGGTAAGGGCGGCGAGTGACGCAGACAAGTCAGACTAAGCTGTCAAGGTCCCAGCGGGCCCCGGCAGTGTGCGATGCGCCCCACAGACAATGTGGTATGGAAGAGCTGCCACAGTCTCTAGATCCAACGAGAGCAGAAACTATATCTATCATCTATAGATCACCCCAGGGAAACTTGCATTGTCCAGCTAAGCCCATCCCTCCTGTCACCCACCAGGCCTGAGTAGGGTGCACATGCACCAGGGAATAATGTGGAAGCACCAAGTCGGCCTCAAATCCCAGTCAGCCCACTGGTGCCCAGGGCTTCTGATCCCCAGATAACAGGAGTGAGGTGCTGAGAATTATTACATCACGCAGTTTCCCTTCGCTGACCTCTGGGATTCAGAGTAACCGGCTGTGCTCAGCTTGCCTCTGGATTTGCCTTACGGGATGTTTCATACTTGTACATCCCCAAGCCATATCTTATTAGTATTTCCCTTGTGCTGAGACATACTTGATCCTTTGGGTCTTGTGGCTATGCCTGTTGGCTTATGATGAAGAAGCTGGGTTTGGTCAGACATAACCCAAAGGCTCCAAGTTATGACACCCTGGGGTGAGCCAGCCAAGCTGGATCCAGGGGCTGGTCTACTGTGCAGCCAGCAGGCAGTCTGGGACTCTCCGGTAGGGCTGGTCCAGGGGCAACTGATGACCAGAGGCTGATGATGCTCTGAATGTTTGGTTGCAAAACAACTCCACATGGTTTACTTCCGGTGGCTCAGGTCCATAGACAAGCCTGGGAAAGTGCAATCAACAGATACACCAAGATCCGCAGTCTAGCCCCTCCCCATCCTGACCCTACTTCTGCAAGAACCAAGGGCACAGAGAGAGGACTTGAGCCTTGAGCTTCCTTTAGTTCCTCCAAAGCAAATTGGACCCACCTGCCCAGGAATAACTCACAAATGAGAGCCCATAGAGATCTCCAACTTCTGCAAGAAATTCTGTGCTCTTAGATTCCTTGATAAATCAAATGGCAAGTCCCTGGTGCTGGGAGGGGCCTTCTACCCCAGGTCCCCCTGGAATTCCAAAACTGAGCTTGGGATGTGGATGGAGCCAGTTCCTCCCAGGGCTGAGTCTGGAGCAAGGCACCAAGTACCGTGAGTGATTCTGAGTTTAAAGACTGGCTCCTCCCACCAGGTGAGAGGGCCATGGAAAGTTCTGTCTAAGCCCTCCCCAGATACCCCCACCAGGGCGCACCAGCCCAGGCATTGTCTGGTCTCAGCTGAAGAGGCTGCACTGAGCCCTGGCAGTCTAACAAAGAGCACAACCTTCCAGCTGAAATCCAGAAAGAGGCCACTTGAGGTTTATTCCCTAACTGCTAAAAGAGTTAAAGACTTTGTCTCCAGCCAAAGGGCTGTCAGTAGAATGGGCAGGAGCAGACTGGGAAATCTGTACTTTATAATCAGCTTTCTACCTCAATAAATCAGCCCACTGTGGGCAGTCCCCCAACAGCCAGGCCCTTGTGGTGGCTCTGGCTTCAGGAGTCCATGCGGGTCCTGGGCAGGGCTGATGCCCAGGCTCCTGGGGTGCCATTCAAACCCTGCAGCCCGGGACCACCCATGTTAAACTGGGCCTGGGCATCCCAAGAACATGAACCTGGGAAAAGATGGTGTTTTCTAAATATTCCTAAAAGCTAGAAGGTAACCTTGTGTGTCATACTTAGAATAAAGGTGTATCTGTGTGGAAAGGTATTGAAAATAAGATGGTCTAAAAGATACAATAGTAACATTTACTGAATAGCTGCTATGGGCAATCCCTGTTTCATAGGCAAGGACCCTGGGGCTCTCGGATTAGATGATTTTTCCCTGACTGCCTCGCAGTTAGTAGCCCACCATGTTGGGAGATTGTGGTGTTGCTGTTGGAGAATACAGATGTGGGCAGCTGGTGAGTTTGTGAGGATGCACAGGGCTGCACACTCTGGGACCACACGGGACAGGAACCTCTTCTCCTTTGTCCCTGTGCCCAGTGCAGAGCTTAGGCCTGGGCCAAAACAGCTGCATGGTGAGAATCGGCCAAAAAACAGTGGCAGTGAGTCCAAGGCAGGACTGAGGGCAGCGGGCCCTGGCAAGGCTCAGCAGGTCATGTGCAGGGTCCCCCAGCAGGGGCTGGTCCCTGCAAGAGGCTCCGGAGGCAGTGGGCAGGGCAACTTTGCACGCTACAACGTAGTGCCAGAGAAGGAAGCCTTCAGGCAGTGGAGCTAGAAAGTGGCAAGGGCACTGACGGCGCTGCAGATAGAAGGCCCACTGCCTTGCTTAGGAGTCTTGTGGGAAGGAGAAGCAGTAGCCTGCGTCTGCGTGAGATGTTCCTCCATCTCGGGCCTGAGTCGAGAGCATGGAAGGGGACCCTGAGCAGCTTAGGTGAAAGTCCACTTGGGTCTCCTTCCAACCCAGCAGATTGCCTGGCTTGCTGAGTTGAGTCTGAGCCGAAGCACTGCCCGAGATATGCAGACAACATTGATCCACATCCCCTTCCTCCAACATTACTCCCTAATCAGAAGGAAGACAAGAACGGGAGACTGAGACGGACGAGGGAGGGGCCAGGCCTGCTGCACGGGCAGGAGCAGGGTCTGGGCTGTCTCCACCTCGGCACAGAGTTGGCAGCACCTCTGACAAAGGCTGAAGGCATGAACCCTGAGCCAGTGAAACCCGCAGTCCAGGTCTAGCGCTGTGCTGCTCCTTTCCCAACAAGAAGTCTTAAACCAATATTTGTATCTGTAAAATGGGAATAACTATGGTCTCTCCTGCCCTATGGGCCTGGTGACAGATGATATGGATGAAATGTGAAGTCCAAGGTGGGGTGGTCCAGACATTCGGGGCTTTATCTCCAGCCATACTTCACAGTAGTTGGTGGACACAGACAGTCAAAGCTGACAGCCCCTCACAGAGCCTCCAGCCTGTTATACAGATGGAAGAATCAAAAACTAGAGAAAACCGTCAAGCCAGGAATGAAACGTGGACTTCTTCTCCCAGAGCCATCCCACTCCCTGGCTTCTTGGTGGCACAGGTGGGATGCCAGATAGGATCCCTCACATAGCCCGGGCCACCGTCTTCCGGAAGCTTCTCTTCCGGGACCCTTTTCTAACCCATGGCTCAAAGGGAACCCTTTCAGGCAGCTGTTTGTCCTCTGAAATTACTCGTTTACCTCACCACAGCCTGGGCCTCCCAGAGATGAGGCCCAAACCCTGACATGATTCCTAACTTTGTGCAAACCTCCCATGTTTTCATCAGAGGAGCAAGAACTTCAGACATAGGTGATTAATCCATTAAATTAAAAATACCCTCGACCAGGGTTGGGGATTTAGCTCAGTGGTAGAGTGCTTGTCTAGCAAGTGCAAGGCCCTGAGTTCGATCCTCAGCACCAAAAAATAAAATAAAATTAAAATTAAAATTAAAATTAAAATACCCTCAACTTCCCCAGAGTTCGGACAAGTATCAATTCATTTCCAAAAGGCAATAATAATCTCCAAATCTTGTTTATTACTCCAGCTTGGTCCTCTCATGACCGTATCTCTTACTTCAGGTCACAATTATGCTGCCTTTGGCCTCAGCAATGAGAGATGTTTCTCAAAGATAATGGGGCTTTGTGTTATGTTTTCATTTGAAAATTTTGCAAACTTATAAGAAAATGAATGTGTTTGCCCAGGATATATTAATTTCAAATTATTTTTAATGTTCAGATTAACCCAGAAGGAAGAGGGCAGATCTGAACTGAAGGAAAATAGTCGTGTCCTTGCAGTGTTGCTGGGAGAAAGCTGTGACCTTCACCGTGCTCTGACAGGGCCCCTCGGACCTTCAGCAACCCTGTGTGGACCCCTCCCTGACCTGCAAGAGGCTGGCCACACACTCTGGTGTCACCGGCCCCACAGCTTCTGCCTCTAGCAAGCAGGGTAGGCAGGTGCTCGCTCCGAACCAGGCCTGCTCTTCCCCTCGGCGACTGTCTCATCACCCAGATAACACTTCCGTCCTGTAAGCACCCAACAGAGCAGTGATGTAAAATAACATTTTCTAGCCAGGCATGATGGGGCACGCCTGTGATCCCAGCATTTGGAAGGCTGAGGCAGGAGCATCGCTGTGAGTTTGAGGCCAGCCTGGGCTACACTGTGAGTTCAAGCCCGGCCCAAACTGTGTAGTGACACCTTGTTGAAAGAGAGGAAGAGAAGCAAAGTAAGGCAAAGCTATCTGGCCGTGGATGTAGGTCTGTACAGAGGCCCTGGGTTCAACCTCCACTACCAAAAAAATGTTTTTCCTCACCAAGTAGTCACTTCAAGGGAAGGCGGGCTTCCTGGCACCTGGAGTCGTTGGGTTTGCCTCCACATCTTCCTGCAGCGGTGGTCTGGGAGGACCCAGGACTCTGGTCCTGCGCCAGCTCGGGTGCCCCGGCTCCCTCCCCTTGCTGCTGGCCTAGCTGTGCTTTGTCATTGTCCTCTATGGCAACACTCAGGACAACCAGAGGAGGCCTGACCGGTGCAGCTTCCCCACCCACCATGAATCCTAGTTCCGGAGTACGGCTCACGGCCACAAGCCTGCCGTCAGATACACATGTGTGCACACACGCGTGCTGTAGTCTGGTCTCACCCGCCTCAGGGCCTCATCTCTTGCCACATCACACCTCTGCCCAAGCTCCAGTCCCGTGCGCTCCTCAGTTTCCCTGGCACGCCCGTCCTCTGGATTTCCTGCCGCCCTTCATTGTCCCCTCACCTGAAAATGCTCTTTCCCCACCTCGCTGCCAACTCCACATCACCCTTCCGCGCTTAACCATCACCTCATTCAGCACACGCCCACCGACCCGCTTTCGTCCGCCAGGCTGGCGCTGGATGCACAGCCGGGATCCCACAAAACCTGCCCTCGTGAAGCATGTCAGGGGTAACGGTGCCGTGGAGGAATTTCTGAAAAACAAAAGAGAAACAGGAGTCAGGGAAAAGGTACACATTTTACACCAGATGACAAGAGGAGGTCTCACTGAGGTGACACTGGTGTAAAGGCAGTGAGGGGTCCCAAAAATTCTGGTCCGAGCAACTGGAAGAGGAGAGGAGGAGCAGTCTGGGAGCTCTGTTGCGAACATGTGGCATCTACTAGAAGGAAACCCTCCAGGGTGTTGTGCTGGCTGCTGGGTTTCTCAGTTCAGGTTCAAGGGTGAGCTCTGAGCTGGAGGTAAAACTGCAGACGCATCAGTGGACCAGTCAGATCGCGAGAAGGGCAGGTGCAGAAAGAGAACACCCGGAGACCCAGACCCCAGCACTGACAGCCTGGGGATGAGGCAAAAGCCAGCAAAGCAAACTAAGAAGGGAAATAGCAGGCAACTAGGAAGGCAAGGGCCAGGAGTCGGGTGAAGATGGTCTTGAAAGAAGGGTGCTCGGCCATGTCCAGTGCTGTACACAGGTCAGCGAAGACGAGGCCAGAGAACTGGCCGCTGGGTTGGGACCGGCATGCAGGAGGCACCAGCTGCCATGCGTGGAGAAGAGTAGTTTCGGGAGAGTGGTGGGGCACAGCATAACTGGAATTGGCTCAAGGGAGAATGGAAGAGAGAGGTTAGAACCAAGAAGTGTGTTCTCAAGGTGTGTGCAAGGAGAAAAACGGGGTGTCGTTGGGGAGAGAAGTTGGAGTGAAATGAGTACCCCCTTTTTCAAGACAGGGAAAGAGAGAAGCATTTTTCAGGCTGATGGAAAGATCTAGAAGAAATGAGATTGATAAGGAATAAGACAGACACTGGAGGCAGATCCAGGAAGGCGGCGGGAAGGGGAGAATCTATGAGCTAAATCTCCAGCCCTTGAGTTCCCATTTCCTGGATAAGACCTCTACCAACAAAAGGACCGGCCACCCAGGCAACCAGATTGTCAGTCTTTCCTTGGGGCAGGGGGGAGAGAGGGTCTGTGTGTGGAATCAAAGCCTGCTCTCCTGGCCTTCTGGGACCACCATCCCTGCTCCCCCAGAGCTCCCTCTGCGAGTCACCCTCACCTGTACTTCTGTCCTGAGTCACTGTGCTCAGGCAGGAAGCCCCATGAGTGCAGAGACCAAGGCGCTCATGCACTGCTGTGTGTTTAGAGCCTGACACCAGCTGGCATTTCACAGTATTGAATCAACAGGACTTTGCAGAATCCACCAACGTCAGGAACGTGGTGCCAGGCAGAGGTGAGAACCCCTTGGCCTCCATTTGGTATCATACTACTTTGTAATGTCTGATTTAGCAACATGACAAGCATCACTATCGTCTCCAAAATTTCTTCAACTGCTGTACTTGCTGTTTTTTGTACAGCTTTTTCCTTTCTAGATAAATT
Source organism: Hystrix cristata (assembly GCA_004026905.1). Taxonomy (NCBI): domain Eukaryota; kingdom Metazoa; phylum Chordata; class Mammalia; order Rodentia; family Hystricidae; genus Hystrix; species Hystrix cristata. The sequence goes on along the minus strand of PVJO010003327.1, from coordinate 38,418 downwards.
CAGAATTGTTTTGTCAAACCCCAACCAATTGATTTAAATTGGAATTAGATTAAATGCATGGCTTAATTTGGCATATTGTGTTTAACAATAGTAAGACTTCCTATCCAGGAACATCTCTCTCCAATTATTCAAAATTTTTTATGACATCAGTGAGGTTTTATACTTTTCTTCATTTAGGTCCACTCTATTTTCTGCCTAGTCATCTCTGATATATATAAGAAAGTTTTAAATTTTGTATGTTTTTGTACCAACCCCTGTACTGAATGAATTAATCCTTGCCGTTGTTTTTTTTTGGTTTGTTACCTGAAGGAGAGCCACATAAAATATCATTTTTCTCCAATTTTGCCTCCACCTGACAACACCCTGCATAACGTCATCATCTAATATTGCCTCCTTTCTATTCTCCTTTTTCTCTTTCCTGACTTAATGTTTCCTCATTCTGAAAAGAATGGTGCTGTTCTTTCTTTTTATAGAGATATTCTTCATTGTAGGAGGAAAATATCATTTTGTTCCTGTTTTATTGAGGGTTTTTCCCCCCCCAAGAAATGGAGTTTGGATTTTTTTTCAAAAGCCTTTTCAGAGTCTAGCAAGAGAATCAAATGGTTTTTCTTTTGACTGCCTTTGACTTTGGATATTATTAATTATAGATTTCCTCTAATAGCATTGAACCATGTTATACTTGGTCACAGTGTGTTTTTTCAGTACCGTGCTAGATTCGAGTTGTTAACAGTGTACTTAGGGTTGTGGTCTACAAGTCAGTAGCTGCCCCTTTCTCTCTCTCCCTCTCTCTCTCTCTCCCTCTCTCTCTCTGATAGATTTTGGTGTCCAGGTTATACTGGCTTCTTGATGGGCTTTGGAACATCTTCCCTATTCGATGCTCTAGGAATTATCCAATGCTTCAATATACAAAGGAGATCTCCTATAAAACTAGCAAAAGTGCCTTCTGGGTTAGCACCACTTTAAAATTTTTTAAAATATTCCCTCCTTAATTCAGTGTTGGTACTTTAAAGTTTCCTTTTACGTGATCTGTTTCATTAAGATATTCACATTTATTACCTATAATTGAATACAGCAGTCTCACATTTTTAATATACTCTGTGCTCTTTCTCTATTTCATTTATTAAACTTACCAGAATTTGGCAATTTTACTGGTTTTTATAAACAGCCAGTTCTTAGATTTACTTATCAGTTACTCTTTCTTGGCTTTCTAGTTGATTCACTTGTTTCTGCTTCTGTCTCTATTGATTTTTCTGCTTTTTTCAGGTTTCTTCTGGGGTTCCCAAACAGGCTTGTACAAATAGAGCCAATCGAACAAGGGCCCGAGCTTATCAGTGCCCCGGTCCTGGCCACACCTGTTCTAGAACTCCGGTGGTTCGCCACCTTCTGCAGTCACCCAGCAGCCAGCGCTTCTGGGCCCCAAGCACCACCTCCGTGCTCTTAATTACAACTTTCCAGCCGAAATTCTATCTTTTCCTCTCTCCCCAGTGTAAGCTGTAGAGATGTTTCTTTCTTTCCTCTCCGAACCAAGGAGGCAGAGACAGGAGATGGGCTTCCACATCCTCAGCAGGTTCTCCTACCTTGCTGTGCCATTGTGTCCTACAATATACGCATAATTCTTTGTACGCTCTGATCCCAAGAAAAATCCTCTCTCCTAAAGTACTGGGATGCCTTTTTGATTGAACAGCAGAAACTTCCAGACACCCCTAGGGAAATACAGTTGTCTACTTTAGGAAGGCTCCATCTGCCCCATCTCCGAAAGGTATGTGATGTACTCATTTGCTTAGTTTAATATTCAGGTAGCTTTACATAAACTCCCAGAAACCTATTTTGGAAATACGTAGAGTAAAATGTATGGATAAATATAAGCCGTCGCTGCCACTGAAAAGGATGTTGATTTTATTTTCTGGGCCCAGAGCTAAAAGCAGGAAGAAGGATCCTCCTGACAGTCTTCGCGGCTGTCTCCCCACAGCCAGCCCTGGGAGAAGGGCCAGAGCTGGCCCACCCGAGCTTGTTCTGCCAGTGGGCCAGGTCACACCCCAGCCCCATGCCGGGCTCCGAGGCCTTGGGCTGAGTCACCCCGCAGCCAGAGGGCCCACCTGGCTTTTCGCCTGGGTTCCAGGGCTCGGGAGTGAAGAAAGAGAAATGACCCTCTGGAGAATCAGTGAACCTCACACAGCAATGATTAACGTCCTGCCCATCAGTACCTATGAGTGCTTCGCAAAGCATTTCCTACAAGAAATGAAGCCCAGCTAGGGATCTGGCTCAGTGATAGAGTGCTTGCCTAGCAACTGCAAGGCCCTGAGTTCGATCCCCGTCACCAAAAAAAGAAGGAAGAAAGAAATGAAGCCCCTGTCCAATGGCTTTCCAATAACAGAAATAATATATCTGAATTTTATTCACTCAGAAATCAATTCCAGGGACTGTTGGTCTTTACAGGTAGCAGCTGAATGGCGTTAAGTATCCAGATGTCTTTCTGATTGTGTTAGAATAACGATGAAAGCCGTGGATTACAGGGTACAACCCGCATGTGTTCACTGCCTATGATCCATTTCACAGCCCTTTCTCTCAGACCTCGGCTTGCCAGAGAGGGTCACTGTAAGCTGGTGAAGAGGAGAACTCGAGTCGCCCACCTCCCAGGTTCACTCCGGAACAGCATCAGGGTTGGGCCGGGCAAGGGCCGTCTCTAACCTGCGCTGATTCTTACCCACAGTGCCCCCAGTCATCCGAGTCTATCCAGAAACCCAGGCACAGGAGCCCGGGGTGGCGGCCAGCCTGAGGTGCCACGCCGAGGGCATTCCCGTGCCCAGAATCACTTGGCTGAAAAACGGCATGGATGTCTCAGTCCAGATGTCCAAACAGCTCTCCCTCTTGGGTAAGAACAACCCATGTGTCTGTGGCTAGCCCCATCCAGCCCAAGCTGATTCTCACCCCAGGAATGGAAATGAGAGGCACGATTCATTTCTGTGTCCCACATGTTAGGAGGGAGCAGATGTGGCCCCCAGATTTCCCTCCTAGCTAAGCTTACACGGTTCTTGGGGACGTTCTAGGAGCCATAATGAGAAACTGTCACTGAGCTTCCAGGTCACCCTCAGGTAACTTCAGCTGTGCCATTCTTTCCTGGGCACATTATCGGGGACATTGGCTGCCCCTCGCCCTGCCCAGGGGCTGTCTGACTGGGCCATCCCAGCACTGTCCTTTCCACAGCCAACGGGAGCGAGCTGCACATCGGCAACGTTCGGTACGAAGATACAGGGGCGTACACCTGCATTGCCAAGAACGAAGTGGGTGTGGACGAAGACATCTCCTCTCTCTTCGTTGAGGACTCAGCCAGGAAGACCCGTGAGTCCACTCTCGCCTTGGCGCTCTCTGAGCTGGTTGGGAGTATCAGGTAGCAGAAGAGGGCACAAAATGAGCAGGGCTTCAGCCTCTAACCATGACCCCCTGAAGGGCAAACTCATAATCTTTCCATAAAGCTGGGCATAGGTGCTCCCAGAGGCGAGCAGACCTTCCTGGCAACCTTGTCATCTCTGGAGACATGGACAACTAGCAATCTCTGACAGCAGGTATAGGCCCAGACCACAGAGAGGCTCCAGGGTCCCAGCCCCGCTTCTGCCTCCTCCTTGCTGGGTGGCCAAAACCTCTGCCTCTCAGTCACAAAATTCTTCACACCATCCACCCGCCAGGTGCTGTGATCCCACAGTGACCCTAAAACTAGCTTGTGCATGCAGTTCTCCTCCTTTATCTGCAGTTTTGCTTCCCATAGTCTAAAAACATTAAATTGAAAATTTCAGTAATAGAAAATTCACAAGTTTTAAATAACTTACTGTAGTATATAGTTGTCAATATTTACCGTTGATAATCCCTTACTGTGGCTAATTTATAAACTTTATCATAGGTACATATAGGAAAAACTAGACTATATAGGGCTCAGTACTGTCCAGTTTCTGGCACCCTTGGAACATATCCCCACAGATAAGGCGGAGCTACTGGACATGCACACCAACTGGGAGCATGGTGGCCTTTATTCCAGGAATTGGTGTGCTGTCCTTTTAGCCACTGTCCCCCTTACCCCCCCCCATAGACCTGCAGGTCAGAATTTGTGAACATGGGTATTGGTCATGGTCTTTTTCCCTGTCAAAGACTCCAAGGTAAACCTTTGTAGTCAAAGAAGATAATCAGAAGTATTTCCTATGTTCTTCCTAGGAAAAGCCTAGTGGAAATCAGTTCTCCTGGAAATAATTCAGGAAATCTGGGAGAAATGCTTTTTTTTTACTCCTTATCATTCACGGACAAGGGGCATCCCATTAGAGGCCTAATTTCAAAGACGCATTTAGGAATCCAAAGGGTCCTGAGACCTGGAAGTGTTCACTCACATCCATGCTTGCCGGGCTGATATGGCAGCTAGGGCTAGTCAGTGATGCAGATTCTATAAGTGATGGGCTGGGTACCAGGGTGCTCCTGAGCAGAATGAATCGCTACAGTCAAGGTTTGACCTCGATTTCTTTTTTCCCTTCTGGCAATCATATAACTCTCTGCTGTGCAGTGGCAAACATTCTTTGGAGAGAGGAAGGTACCAGATTTGACTGTTCTGTGTTGTGCCTGTGACCATGTGTGTCTGTGCAGCGGTGCACCAGTAGGGCCCATGAGCCGAATCAGCTGGGAGAGGGGAGGTCAGAGTCAAACTCAAATGGTACACACACTGAATCGATTTAATGGCAATTTTTTTAATGGAAAGTTTCCATCGAAAGCTGCTTGTAACCTTGGCTGAAGCTCCCAGTCAGATCTTATGCTTTTCCTGGCAGCTGATAGTCATGCTGGGCTTCATGCTTTGTTATCTGATACTGTTTCTAAAAGACCGAAAGGCTGGGGGTATAGTTTAGTGGTAGAGCACTCGCCTAGGATGCATGAGGTCCTGATTCAGCCTCCAGCATTGCTAAAAAAATAAATTAATTAAATTTAAAAGACACCCCACCCAAAAAAAGTTGTATATGCCTCCTGGTATCTACAATAACTGTGCCTTAATTATCTTTGATTGAGAAAATGCTACAGAAAAGGAGCAACAATTTCTATAAATATGTATTTTTCAGTATGCAGATTTTCAAAAGTATAATTTATGAAACAAATCTTTAGCTATTGGATTGAGCCATATGTAAATTCCATTTTCATACGTCAAAAATGGTCTGATACTGACGATTTCACGTGGTTTGAGAATAGCACAAAGCCACGGGAGCTGGGTCAGCGTGCCCAGGTCGCTACTGGTGTGTGAGCATGAGCAAGGTCCCATCTTCATCCTGTGCCCCCTGAACCAGATCCGAGTCCCGTCGCCCGCAGGGACTTGTTCTCCAGCCGGGTGAGCGGAGTGGCGTGAGAGGCGGGAGGTGCACCCCACGGCACGAAGCTCCTTCTCAAAGAGCCGGGGTGTCTCCTCTCTCGTTTTCCCAGAGGAGTTCTACAAGGTGTTCCCTGCTGTCTAGCATGCACGTGCACAGTCTCCTGAGTGCCGGACACCGGAACTCCTGTAGCACATCTCAGGGCACACAGAGCAGAACCTGGCACAGGAGGAACTGCTACCACCAGCAGGCGTCCTGGCCACGGCCCTCGTTCCTCACTGCTGCCAGAGCCTCGCAGCCAGCATAAGGCACACAGCCCGCACCGTGTCTTCAGAGGAGGTGTCACTGAGGGAGGTTGCTGCAAAGGCCCTCAGGTTTCAAAAGCAGAGCGGGAAAGGCTGCAGGAGGCCCCTAAAACCCACATGCCACCTCAGGGCACAGGGTTTGCCCCAAGCACAGTGCCGTGGCAAGCAAATTCCATCGCGCCCGGGCAGCTGGACGCTGTGCCCTTCCCTGCTAGCCCACCGGGCCTAGACTCAGGGAAATCCAGGAGCCACAGGGGTGGGCCACAGGCCTCAGGGCACACTCAGATCTCAACAGGAGGAAGGAGATGAAAGGGTGAGAGCAGACAAGAGCAAAAAGAAAGCAAAAGCTCCTTCAGAGCCTTAGCAGAAGCTACCTCAGCAGAACCTCCTCAGGCTGGATCCGAGCCAGCCTCCTGCCAAGGCGGTCAGGCGCTGACTGTGAGCACGGCGCTGTGCTCTGCTGGAAATGCAGCTACACCAGCAAAGCCATGTGGACTCTTTGAAGAATTCATCTTACGTTGGTTCTATAGCTACTGGTTTTCCCATAAGCCCAGGGAGGCGGGGCCATGGAGCCCTCTGGCCGCTGGGTGTGAGTCAAAGCCAGTGGGTCAGAGCCGTGGGCCGGAGGTGAGGCGTCTGCAGCCAGCCAGCTGTACCTGGCTCCTGAGGGACACCCAGGACTGGCTCTCAGGAGCGAGGCCAAGAGCTCCCTGGCACGAGCAGCTTATGGGGGGCTGGGTTCCAGCTACACACAGCGGCAGGAACCATCCTACCCAGAGCCTCTCGGCACAAGCACTCACGGCCATTAAGGCCCATTCACTGTCAGGGACCACAGGGCACCTGCCAGTCGCCAAGGGCCTGAGGCCAAGAAGACTAGCCACAGTCTTCCGAAGGAAGGGAGATGGTGATTCATAGTTTCCTGCTTTACTGTTTCCTAACTCACTACAAACTTACCCAGACAGTCCATTAAGCCAAGATACCAGCTTCCTCAGCATGCTAGGCAAGAGTTCTTCTATACTCTTCTTAGAATGTATACAAATCCCGATTTTCTAGTATTAAAAGAAATGGAAGAGAGGGGAGAGAGGGAGAGAGAGAGAGAAGAGGAGGAGGAAGAGAAATGGGGGCAGGAAAAAGAAAGGCATAGGGAGAACTCTAGATCTTACGTCTCTTTGTGTCATGTCTGCCCTTACCCGAGACAGGGCTCAGGGTCTAACCCTGGTCTGGCACAGAGCCCCAGGCAAGCCCTTCCCCTCCTGGGTCCTCAGTCTCTTGATCTTTAATCGGCTGAACTATCTGGTCCCCCAGGTCTCTTCTCTAAGGCCCAAGCGTGTTCTCCCTAGACAACCACAGCCCTAGACCAGGGCAGAGACAGGCAGGGAGGCGAGGGGAGGCGAGGCCAGGGTGCGTGCTGCACTGCCAACCCAGGCTGCCCAGACTGGGGCAGAATTGGGACCAAGCTGTCTGGCAGGTGGGGCGAGGCAGGCCAGGACCAAGAGTGGACAAAGGAGTATCATCTACCACACTCCTAGGCCCCCACTTGCAAGGAGAGTGACTCTGTATAGAAATACTTTAAAAACAAAAGCCTTTACCTTTTTTGGCACCATCTGATCCATTCTGCTTTGACTAATCTACAACCAACCAGGGCATGTTTTCATTTCAGAACAGGACCAGGCCGACTCTAGATGATACAGTAGAGGGCAGCTGTGTGTGTTCAGAAGGACAGCTTTGGTACTGCAGAGCTGGAGACAGGCTTATTGATTCTCACCTCAGGAGCCCTTTCTCCCCACGCTCCCTCTCCACCACCAAGCGGGGTGTCTCCAGCTGGCCACTCATCCCACCCTGCTTCTGCCGGGAATCGCATTTTGTGCCTGCACCAGCTGCATGCAAACTGCCTGCGTCTTGTGTGCTCCACGGTGCATGTGGCCTGTCCAGGGGCAGCTGTTACAGGGCTCTGACCGTGCTGTGCTTGCTTCTCCCAGGCCTCAGTGTGGGAAACATGTTCTATGTCTTCTCCGATGATGGCATCATCCTCGTCCACCCGGTGGACTGTGAGATCCAGAGGCACCTCAAACCCACAGAGAAGATTTTCATGAGCTACGTGAGTCTCTATGGCTGGGGTAGCGTCTACATCACAGGCAGAAAAATTCTACAGGTCAGCCCCATGTGTGCCGTGAGGGTCTGAAACTCCATTAGCTGTGTGTGGTATGGTTTCTGGTGGGTTCCGAGGCTGAGGGAAGAATGCAGAGGCCGCGCGCTCTACCTCCCCGTTCTCCATCCAGCAGCCCTTGCTGTGCACCGAGCTCCAGGTGAGGCCCAGGGATGCATGCAGGTTTCTGGCTCCCAGGAGTTCAGCGCCACAGGATGGAGACAGCAGTGTGAACAGATGGGTGTTCGCTCAGTGGCCCAGGGGATTAGGGGCAAAGCACGAACTCACCAAGTGCCCACAGTGGCAGAGGTGCTACGAATGAAACACGAGGCCAGGTAGAAAGTGACAGTGGGGTGGACAGAGGAGGAGTGATGGCTGGTGGTAGAGCCAGAAAAATCCTTCCCTCCTCGAGATCCAGCTGGCAGGAAGACTCCTCCCCGGGGCTGAGCCTCCACACTAGGCCACTTTCCATCTGTTTGATTTCCCACCTGGTGTCACGGGATTCTCTGGGCTCCTTGAGGAAAGGACCTACAATCTAGAGGAGGAAGAAGACTATGCACAGGCAGACAGATGTGTAAAGTCAAGCATCAAATGAGAACTGCAGCAGAATAAGGGATAAAGAGTACTTGGGGCGCCGAGCTGGCTGAGGTCAGAGAAGGCCTTGGGATGAGGTGACAGGTAGGCGGAGAACTGAAAGAAACAGCAACATACACCAGAGAGATCTATGGAGCACAGCGTCCTGGCGAAGAGGATGGCCATTGCGAGGCCAGTGCAGGCAATGGCAGGATCTAAGGGCAGCAAGGGTGCCCCTGCGCGGGTGTGAGTGCGGGAGGGAAGCGAAGTGTAGGTCTCGGGAGACACCGGGGTTCTGTTCTGAGCAGGACGGCGTGCGATTCGGGTGGGAGGGTTAGACTGAGGTTACACGGCCCGGCCCACATTTTCCCCTGAGCACTGTGGTTACGGCGTGGAGACTGGGTTGGGGAAGGCGGGCGAGGACCCAGGAGCAGAGTCTGCATGCTGTGGGTGACGGGGCACGTGTGTAAGAAAGAGTGTAATTATTGGATATATTTTTAATGTAAGGCTGAGAGTGGGAAATGAAGGCAGAGAGAGAAGACTCAAGGATAAGCTCAAATTTTTTGGTCTAAGAAAGTGAAACAGCAGCTTTCAGTTTGAGTGGAACAAGCAGAACTGGAGGGCAGTTTGAGAGTCGGTTTTGGATGTACACATGTGAGATGCACGTTAAACCACCAAGGGAATGAGGCAGTTCACGGCAGAAGTGCGGGCTGTACTTGAAGCCATGGGTTTCAGAGAGCTCAACAGAGGAGGTGGTTTTAGGAAAGAAATCCCGGAGCGGAGCCTGAGCACTGCGACAGAGAGATCCGCAGGCTGGGCGGAGAAGGCTCGGCCACTGAGGGTGGTGGCGGGAGGGGAAGCAAGCGATGGTCAGCGCCGCTGAGGGTGGCTCGAGTTCAGGCATGATGATGGTGCAGGCTTTATTTAACAGCCGAGGACGCTGTTAAACAAAGCCAGAGGAGTAAGGAGGAAGTGGGGAAGGAGTGCGGGCAGTGACGGGGACAAACAGGGAAATGGTGCCACACAAGACTGAGGAGACAGGGGCGCTGCTAACTGAGAGGGCACGTAACGGAGGAGATGACATGGGAAGGTTTGTGAGCAATATCCTGTCAGTCCCCACAACGACGGGATGGAGCAGGGTCGGGGACAGGAGGGAAGAGCACCCACGGCAGCCCTCCCTTTGCAGGAAGAAATCTGCCCCCGACAAGGAGATGCCCCCCAGCGGTGCCAGTGGGCGTCGGCCGTCAACGTCAGGAACCGGTACCTCTACGCGGCCCAGCCGGCGCTGAGCAGAGTCCTCGTGGTCGATGTTCAAGCCCAGAAAGTCCTGCAGGTACACCTCTGGAAGGGAGGGGTACGGCTCGCCACATTCACTTTGCTTCTGCACTTCCCCCTAGTTCCTGTGAGTACAGGTCAGCTTGCAGGGCAAAGAGTCACACGCACGTGCTGGGCACTCGTTGACTGCTGCGTGCCGGACACTGACCTCGGTGCTCTGGAAATAGCCGTGAGCAAGCACAGCAGTCCCCAGAACATAAATCCAAATTTCAGGAAACTTCAAGTATGAGGGCTGTGAAAAACCAGCTGAGATGTGACAGAGGAGCCCCAAGACCACTTTAAACCGGCCCTTCTCTGCAGGTGAACAGAGTACCAGAGCTGAATGCTGTGCAGGACACACTGTAGGAGCAGAGCGTGCTCCGAGGTCAGGACGAGCAAGGCAAGCTCCCGGAGGGCCACAGAGGCCAGTTAGGTCCTAGAACGAAAACGCAGAGTGAGCAAGCCAGCCACTGAGGGCAGCAGAGGAGGGACATGGTCCGACTTCTGTTTTTAGAGCAGGGATTGGTAGGACTCAATCGAGACAATGGCAGCAGTGGAGGTGGCAAGAAATGATCAGACTCTTGATGTATTTTAAACATAGAGCCTAAAAGATTTTCTGATGTGTTAAGTGTATACCAAGGTGTCTGCTCGTTTGTTAACTTGAGCATAGAATGATGATGCCATTTTCAATGTGTAACAGGCTGAACAGTGGCCCCCAAGATGTCCACATCCTGATCCCTGGAACCTATAAGTGTCCGTTTATATTGTAAAAGGGACTTTGTCGATGTGACTAAGGATTTTCAAATCAGATTAATCTAGATTATCTGGGTGCGCTTTGCGTGCAATCACAAGTGTCCTTATCAGAGGGAGGCAGAGAGAAACTTGTCCCCGGGGATGAAAGAGTCAATGTGAGCCTGAAGCGAGATGATATATTGCTGCCTTTGACAACTGGAGGAAGGAGCACTGGGCAAGTGATGCAGCCATGGAGGCTGGAACAAGCGAAGAAGCACCTTCTCCTTGGTGCCTCTTAAGGAGCATGGCCCTGCTGCCTACTGGTTTTATCCCAGTGAAACTGATTGTGACTTTCTGGTCTCCAGAAGTCTAAGAGAACAGATCTGTGTTGTTCTGAGCCACCAAACTGTTACTGTGGCAACATGAAAGTCTCTTCTACTATGGCAGAAGAGACTTTGGGCAGACAGGAGACAAAGCAGAGATCAGGCTTGGGGGGAAATTAAGTTTGAAATGCTATTAGATATATAAATAGAGACATCAAGAAGGCAGAAAGACAAACGGGTCTGAAGTCTAAAGAGAAGTATGGCCTAGAGATGTCAGTTGGGCGAAATCGGATGAACTCACCAAGTGCGACAGAGAAGAGGCAAAGGTAGGAGGCCTGAAGCACTCGACATTTAATGACCAGGAAGTAGGGAGGATGCCAGCGAAGGAGCCCAAGAAGGAATGGCCTGAAAGGCAGGAAGAAAATTAGAGCTGCTGAGAGTGAAGAGTTAGCGGTTAGGGGTATCGCACGCCGCTCACGAGTATCTGGATGACATGAAGACTGAGAACTGGCTCTGGACTCGTACCACAGAGCCACAGATCACCTGGCAGGAACAGAAAGGTGAGCACAGGCCTGATGGGGAAGGAAGTGGAGATGGGGGGATGTAGGCAGCCGCACAAGAGGTTCTGCTGCACAGGTGAATAGAAGCAGGTGGAGGGGGCAGTAGCCGAAAGGGAGGGGTAACATGACGGCACGTGCATGTTGCTGGGAATAAACCTTCCCGCCAAGCCCTTTGCCCTGCATCGCAGAGGCAGGCAGGACTCAGGGGAAGCTGAGACGCCAGCTTTCCTGAAAGCGCGTCCTTCCACTGGAACAGGAGGAACGGGAAAGTCTTCCATGCAAGGTGACACATAGGTGTACTTAGACAAACTTTCCTCTCACTGCTTTATTTTCTCAGTGAAATAAGGAAAATTGCTCCCAAGGCTGAAGGTTTGAGGAGAGAGGCCAAGTTAAGTGTGGGATGGAATAGACCAGGCAGACGGGACAGCACTGCCGGGCGGCAGTGAGGCGCTTAAGGAACGGATGCAAGTTCAAACCGGTCCTGGTCCTTACAGCGTCAGCCGTCTCCTCCCGCCGGCCTGAGCTGCCCCCCACCCCCACCCCGAGCTCATGGTGTGAAGAAGGTTGGGTATCAGCAAGGAAAATAGGACAGGAGGTTTTCTGCTTTTCTGTAATCAATTCTGCCCACCAGACAACACACAATGAATAATTCCAGTCCTTTGGAGTTTATTGAAGCTTGTTTTCTGACTGAGATTATGATCGATTTTGGTAAATGTTCTGTGTGCACTTTAGGAAGATGTGTATTCTGATGTTAGGTGCAGTATTCCATGGATCTCGGCTATGTCAGTTTGAGTATTGTACTGTTCAGATCTCCGGGCCTTAGTGATTTTTTTGTCGTCTAAGTCTATCACCTGCTGAGAGATGTGTTAAAATTTTCCACTGTGATAGGAGATTTATCTATTTCTCAAAGTTCTGTCCATTTTTACTTTAAAATTGTAATATCTTTCTGGAGGAAATACTCTTATTCTTAGGGAAATATCTTTCCTTACCTGAAAGTCTGTTTTTGCCTAATACTAGCAGAGCTAAATCAGATTTATTTTGATAAGTATTCTTGTATCATAATTTTTCCATTCTTGTACTTTCTATCTCTGCATGTCCTTATATTTAAGGTATTCTTTCATAAAGCAATATAGGGTAGATTTGGGGTTTTATCTAGTTAAATCATCTCAGTCTTGTACTTGAAGTATTTGATCCATTTATAGTTCATATAATTAATTACACAGTTATATCTCCTGTCTTACTTTTTTATTGGATGTACATTTTTGTATTGCTGTTTTCTCATTTTGCTTTCTCTTGGATCCACCAAATATTTTAATGCTATTTTTTCTGCCTATTAGCTTGTTAAAGATTCATTCTTCTATGATGTTATTAACACCAGAGAGTTATAACATGCGTCCCTGCATCGATACCAACACAAAATTATTTCCCCACTTAATTTCATTTCCCCAAATTGTTATTTCATAACCCTCCTGTGTCATTTGCATTATTATGGTCACTAATTTTATTTCTCTGTACAACTTAACTCCACGAGACCTATTATCTGAATCATTAAAAATCATTAGCGGTCATTAGCATTTACCCATATATCTACCTTCTAGTGCTCTTCTTCCCTCACATACATGGGATCATTTTTTAATAGTTCTTATAGTATAGATCTGCTGGCAACAGATTCCCAGTTTTTGTCTGTTTGAAAATACCTATTTTCTCTTCATTTCTGAAGATTATTTCCCCAGGTAGAGAATTCTAGATTGGCAATTATTTTCTTTCAGTGTTTTAAGATGTCATCCTGTATCTCCCATTGTTTTTGATGATAGGCCAATTTTCAGTCTCACTGATGTTCTTTTGAAGGTAATATTCTTTTTCCTCTCTCTCCTTTTCAGATTTGTTCTTTGGGCTTTAGCAGTTTATGATGTGCCCGGGTATGGTGTTCTTTGCATTTATTCTGACATGGGATTTGCAAATGTAAGGACTGATATTTTTCATCAGATTGGGGAAATCTCAGCAATTCTCCAAATAGTCTGCTGCCACCCTCCTCCCATCCTCCTCCTCCTCCTCTTCTTGAACTCTGTGTTTTAAAAAATTAGACCTTCCCGTTGCATTCTGCATGTCTCCTTCTGATTCAGTTTGGATATGTTCTATCAGCCTGTCTTCTGCTGTGTCCAATATGGATTTAACAAGACCTATTTATTGAGATCCTATTTCATGTATTTCATTTTTTACTTTTTAAATTTCTGCTTAATTTCCTATTTATATACAAATTCTTATCTTTTTGTGGACCACCTATTGGGCTCCTACTGTTGTTTTACAGCATATCATCTGTCTCTTAGAATGCCTCGAAACTTTAAATTCACACATTTCATATAAAAAATTGTAGAGATTCTAAATGACTGTCATCCAACAGAAAGGTTTACTGTTTCTTCTGCTCGGCAGAGTGGAAATGTATCACTTAAAGCTTCCAGAGGCTCAGGCTGCCTCTGCTTCCACCCTTATTTTGAGGCTTTGACCAAGAGTCTGCGCTTTTCACCTGGACCTCTTCCCTGCCAGACTTGGTTCTCCAGGATATTGCAACTATGGAAAATTCTGTTCTGAACTGAAGAGATTTTTGTTTTAGCTGTTCACTTCTTCCTCCTCCTCACTGTCTCACAGCAGGACTATGAAATCAGATGGAAGCCATTTAAGCAGAAAAGAGCACCTACTGTCCAGATTTTAGGGAAAGTTTACTGTGAAGAGAGCAGAAAAATGGAGTAGCAGAAACAAAATGTGGAGTCATGAAGAGTTTAAGAGAACAAGAGCTGGGTATGGTGGTGCATTCCTATAATCTCAGCACTCAGGAAGCTGAGGCAGGAGGATCCCTATGAGTTCAAGACCAGCCTGGGCTACATAGCATGACCCTATTTTGGAAGGGAGGGAAAGAGAGAGAGGGGGAGAAAAGATGGAAGGAAATGAAAGAAAAGAAACTAAAGATAATGTTCAGATGATATCATTATGTTATGGAAGCTTTTGGAAGAACAAGACAGTGTCGGGTGCCAAAGCCTTTTGGCAAATGAAGCGAAGTAGCCTGGAAACTGGCAGGTGACAGGAGCAAGGTGGGCTCCCAGGAAGGTACAGAGGATCAGAGAATGCAGAGTCTAGAAAAGCAGTCTCTCCTTGAGACTTCAGGGCACAGGAGCTTCTAATTACAGTGGGAAAGTAAAGGGCTCTTCCAAGTTAGTGATGAGGGGAGACCAAACATGTTTCAGGAGAGATCAGGAGTGAGCAGTGCCTGACACCTTCCCGTGAGGCCGTCCACAGGCTGCCGATTCCTACAGTCACCAGGCCGCAGAGTTATTAGGAGCCAGTGCCAGGGAGGGATGTAGAAGGGAAGGATCGGGCCCGCGACACCAGCATTGTGAAGTCAGGAGGAAGTGGAGAAGCCAGGCAGGTGGGAAGCAAAAGGAAGAAAATGCTGCTAAGATGAAAGAGCCTATTCCATGAAAAAAGGTCCACAGTGTGACCTCTGAACTTGGCATGGGAGGCCTAGAGCACTTCCACGGAGGGGAAAAGATGGGACGCTGGTGGAAATGCGTTAAGGACAAGTGGAAATAAGGGCTCCACAGATGAGTCTTTAGAAAAGTTCTGACCAATGTGTGAGAAGATGGTCATTTTTTTTTTCACCTAACCAAGAAAGGCTCCAATATGGTTTGCTTAAACTGAAATTTCATAAATTATGTTGACAAGGTATAAGTTATGATGGCTGAGGTAGGGCAGAGGAAAAGATCGTTGAAATCAAGAAGGGACTAGAAAGCAGGCTTTGGGCAAGTCCACCGTGTGAGTGGGAGAAAAGATGCCAGTGAATCTTTGGTCAATATCGTAGTGAACAAAGAGAGCATATAGGATACTAGTCGGTGGCAAGAGAAAGACTGGGGCTCACCATCTAGTGACATGAGAATTATGGAATAAAGTGTTTGAACTACTACAGCTACATTTTAAGAAGTAAAAAAAAAAAGGTCATGTTCATCATGTCACAGGGCCCCAGGGGAGACTATGGCTTCCCAGACAGCAGAATTTGGGGTGCTGCCATTAGTCTGCCCAGTGCTACAGTCTGAGCCCCAGAGGCCTCAGCTGGAGGACGTGCAAGAAAGAAGCTATCAGAGCAGAACAAAGATGCGAGAGGGGGACAATGCTCGAGCTCAGAGTCCACCTCAGATGACCTGGGAGGGACCAGCTCATGAATCCAGGACAGAAAGCAGCCAGGGAAGGATGCCGAGTGTCCAAGGGGACCCCAAAACTTCCAGGGGGAGGGAAAGGGGAGACCTGGAGCTGGTCTCTGAGCGGGAAACTTAAAGCCTCTGTGTTCAGGCTTCGGCCAATTTGGTCTGATATGACAGGAAAAAAGTTCTCAAAAGAGAGGATTAAAAAAGAGAGAGAAAGGGTATTCTGGACCAATTTTGTGCCTCAAGGACAATGGCTGCCGAAGGGGAGGCCTCTGCCTGGGTTTCCAAACAGGCGACCAAGAGGCCAGCTTTCCCTTCGCCGGATGATGTCCATGGGGACAGAGCCAGGAAACGAGCGTTACATCAGCTTCGCCCACAAGGGTGAGCAACTTCGCACTGTTTCTTTTCAAGTCCATAGGTGTGGACCCTCTGCCAGCCAAGCTGTCCTACGACAAGTCGCATGACCAAGTGTGGGTCCTGAGCTGGGGCGACACGCACAAGTCCCAACCAAGCCTGCAGGTACGTTAAGCTCCTGGAGCCTGCACCCACCTAGAGGAGGTCTCTTCCTGCAAAATAAACATCCACTGCTTTCCTGGGCAACTGCTCACGTTTACCCAAAATACTTCCAGGAGGCTCAAGGAGAAAGTAGGAAACAGCCTCAGGGAACTGCCCCTGCCGGGCAATTAACAAAGTGTCATCAGCCCTGCCAGGCAATTAAGGAAGTGTCATCAGCTGTACCTCCTTTTAAAGACAGTAATTTTGATGATGACAGACTCTGATGTCCTGATGTCCCAGCCCAAGCATACCCGCCTGTCCAGAACTCCTGCAACCAAGCAGGATGGGCCCCCGGGGTCCAGGCGGGGAGAAGGGGAACAGAGTTTTCTTCACCATGGGTTGGGCAGTTGGAGAACAGCAGGTCACAGATGTTACTATACCAGAATACCTAAGGCCGGGTAATTTATACAGGAAAGAGGCTTATTTTGGCTCAAGGCTGTATGGAAGATCAGGCGGCTACATCTGGTCAGCTGCTGGCGAGGGCCTCCCGCTGCATTGTATCCATAGTGCAGATGCGGGCAGGGGGAGCACACACAACAGGTACATGCGCAAGAGAGTGACAAGTGCCTGGTCCCCTTTACATCGACCTGCTCTGGTGATACTGAGCCCATTGTCATGGGAGCTCGTTAATCCCTCCAGGAGGGTGGAGTCTTTACGACCCAATGACCTCATAAAGGTATGAACAGCATTACACCATTACTTTGGGAACGAAGCCTCAGCATGAGTTTTTGTGGGACAAACCCTATTCAGACTGTAGACCTGGCCCATAACAGAGGAGAAGCAGCCACAGCACGTATACCCATAAATTAAAGTACATTTCCTAGGTGTCCACGGTGTGCCAGGGTACAGAACAGTTAGCCCAGCAGTGTGGCTCTGCAGCCCAGACCTTCAGACCTTGCCCTTTACTCACGTCCTCCCCCAGCCAAAGAGGATGGCCTCCCCCCGCCAAAGAGGATGGGTCCAGAGGCCTGTGGGACTCCTCCCTCCACCAGCCAGGGAAGGTCAATACAATCCTGCATTGTGTGTGCCTGGCCCAGCCTTTCTCGCCAGGAATCCACGAGAGGAACAAGTCCTGCATAAAGTGATGTGAATGCCTGCTTGATGTCGCTCTGAATTCTAGATGTTCAGGAGAGGAATTCATCCGTGACATACAATGGATGACACGGGCATTAGAATTTAATTCTCTCTCAGAACCCTGGTTGAGAACTACAAATGCAGACAGTTGTACCCTGCTTCCAAAACTGGCAAGAAGCCAAGCAGACCAGGGTCAGAAGCAGCTCCCTACCCGGCACTGACCCTCTGTTTACCTCCTCTGGACCAGGGCAAGACACTACTCCACCTGTGTCAGCTGAGACCACAGTCACACAAAGGTGCCACCAACCGGTCCTGGGTCCCAGTAATAACTCATCAGAGGGCCTAAGAGCCATAAGAGAGGTCACTCTGAACACAGTGTATGTCCAGAGAAATCGAGCTGCCAGGGGGACCAATCAAAAATGCTAAGAAAGCGCTAAAAGGAAATCCAAGGAGAAGGTCCACCAGCAAAAAAAAGATTTTGTTGTTTTGTTCTTCAACTAAAAGTGAGCAGAAATGTTAAATTTCGGTAGGTGAGTTAGAAAGTACATGTTTTCTACTAGGCACCCCCCAAAAATAGCCTGAAAGAACAAAAAAATCTGAAAATATAGAGTAAATATCTGAAAAGACTGAAATGTGACACAGGGACCAAAGAAGTCCAGAAGCAGTGAAATGGAATCAAATACTAAATCTGGAATAAAAGTCCTGAACTGAAGAAAGTTAAGCATGTAGAATAAAAAGGATCTACAGGTTCTGGTCTATAATTCTACAACTCCAAGAATAAAGGGGAAATGTTGTAAAGGAAGGTCTTTTAAGGCAGAAAGAATGAGTTACCTATAAAAGACAAAATGATCAGGTTGGCAGTGAATCCTCAACTACAACAACAGCTAGAAGAGCAGGGAATCACAGCTACACACCATGAAGGTGAAAGGCCTGACATCCACAAGTCCTATCCCAGCTAAGACTTCATCTCCAGGCCCAGTCAGAAGAAACAAGGGGACGTGAGAACTCGGAGACCTTACTGCTCACAGACCCCACCTGTGGAAAGATATCAGACAAACAGCGTATCAACCAGATCAGAGACATCGAGATGAGAAAGGAGAAACCAGTGTTCTTGGACTGAGAGAGGAAGAGTCAAAAGAGGGATAAGGAAAGACTCTGGAAATGTATACAGTATGTGCTAAATAAGGCCATTTGAATTGCGAGAGACTGGAGAGAAATTCTGATATCAGGGTGTAAAAAAGATAACAAGTTACTTTAATAAAAATAAGGAGTGGAGGTAGAAGGATAGAGTAAAAACTCAAAATCTCTCTTTACTGGAATAAGAGAATGTTAAGAAATGAAAATCTCATTACTCCAAATGTGACAAACTAAATCATTAAAAGCAGAGATGATCAGATTGGGCTTTACAAAAGAAAGAAAATAACTTTTTATGAGAGACACAATAAAACAAAGTAATAGGGGCTGGGGATTTAGCTCAAGTGGCAGGCAAGCACTAGGCCTCAAGTTTGATCCCCAGCACACACACACCAAAAAAAAGCAATAAAAAAAAGTTGAATGTAGAGGGTGAGACTTGTGATAAGATGCACATGAGAGATATGACATGCTTGAGAGGGGACATGAATATCAGACAAGTGGACTTCGATGTTAAAATCTCTGAAAAGCAGGAGAGAGAGGATATGACATGAACGGCTGACATATCAAACAACATAGCTAAATACTAAGCCAAATACTAAGCCAAGAGGCAGCACATGCACTAACAACTTGATTTAAAATGGACTTAGATAAAGAGACAAAATAATGACATAAGAAAACATCTGTACTGTACCAACAAGGAGCTAAGTTTAACAAATATACCAAAAACTTTATCAAATAGAATTTTTTTCTCCTGTCCACATATACAAAAATATTTCACTGGTCATAAAGAAAATTTTAAAATATTTTTGGAATTAGATGTTGTAGGCTATATTATCTGACAATTAGAAATAATTAAAGGCAAACCATTAAGAAAACACCGTTTAATAGCCATCGGCTCAAAAGCAATTTGAAGAGAGACTATTTTATTTCAAACCCTGTAGGATAACTAAGAAATCTGTACACAAGGAATATTTGCAAAGAAAGCATTTGTGTAAAGAAAGAGTAAGAAACAGAGTAGTACCTCACAACCCTAATAAAAAAGAACAAAAATAGAGAAAGGGACTATTACTGCAGATACAGGAAAATGAAAATAGTTAAAAATAAATACGACAGGCTGGGGATTTAGCTCAGCGGTTAGAGTGCTTGCCTAGTAAGCACAAGGCCCTGAGTTCGATCCCCAGTTCAAAATAAATAAATAAATAGATAAATAAACACCACAGTGCAATTCCGGAGTGGAAACATTTAAAACCTAGAAGACTTGCATGCTTACGAAATAAAAAAAATGAGAAAAGGGAAACTTGGAATAAACAAGTACCATAGAAGAATTTTTTTAAGATTAAAGATCTACCATTAAAAAATGTACCCTGAGTTTTACTGAGGCTTCAAAATATAGATAATTTTAAGTTTGTTGGAACTATCACAGACCTTAAGAGAGAAAATGTATAGCTCTCTAGCCAGTACAATTGTAATTATAAAACTAATTTAAAATAGTATTTAAAGAACCATACACTAATGTCACCTACAAATACAGAAGCCTAAACACATGTTAGAGATACGGCCAGCCAGTGCACCTCTGGGCCAGGCAGGGACCAAGTCCCCAGGACACAACGATGTCTCATTCTCAGGAAATCAGTGAACATTGTACAGAACACCAACAAAAGAAAAAAAGTGATATTTTCAATGTTGAAAAGACATTCACTTAAATAGTCTTGATAAAAAGCCTAAAAACAGGGACAGAAAAAGAATTCTTAAATACAATAGCTTTCCTTAAATCCAATAGCAAAACAACTTAATATAAGGAATTAGGAAATGATGGCCACCATCACTGTATTTGGAAGTCCAGGAAATGCACTGTGACCGCCAAGAAAAAAAAAGTAGTTTAAATAAACTTACCTCCATCCCTGTGGGTTTGCATTCAAGAAACCGGTATTAGCAAAAACTCCTGAAACATGAGCAGGCACAGCCTCTGCGGTGAGCCCCTGGGAAAGAGAAACCAAAGCCTCAAAACACAGCCAAAGCTGTGTCCTTGCTGTGGACGAAGACTTAGCTGCAGCAGCAGCATCTGTTACCAGATGGTTTATATTTGCAAAGCATTAAAAAAAAAAAAAACCTAATATTCTTTCCAGCTACCCAACATGAAGGGATTTGTTAAAATTTGCTTTGACTGATGGAGGAATATGGGTGAAATGAGGCTCATTCCACAAAGGCCCTCCCAGCCACCGGGTTGGGAATGTGAACACTTGGCACCCTCAAACTCCACCCAGCATGCTCCTCCCCACTCTCTCCCAGGCCCAGCTCTTGGTGGCCTCCCACCCTGTCCCCTTGGACACTCTTTCCCTACCTCTCCAGGTGTCACTTCTGAACTGGCTTCATCGACCCATCTGAAGGAGATGCCTAGCCTTCCTGTCCCCACCCTGAAAACCACTGGCATCACCCGATACTCAGCCGTGTGTGTGTGTGTGTGTGTGTGTGTGTGTGTGTGTGTGTGTGTGTGTGTAAAACTGCGGGACTTAAGAGTTACCTTCAGGACAGTTGTGGACCCTGCTTTGTGTTGGGACGCAAGACCAAGCAAAGAAGGATCACACGACTGCAAGAAACCAGGCTGACTTGACCACGTCAGCTCAAAGGCCTGTGGCGCTGCGTTTTGATGAAGTAACCTCTGAATATAGGGTGTCGGGGCAGTGAAGCGTGAGCGACACTGACCGATGACAGGCTGTAATTTTCCATCTCTATTATAAGCTGAAATGACAGCCCGATGTCAGCCATGACTGCATGGCACCTTGGAGCCCTCTGGCATTTTCCCTCAGACTCTAAGGTCGGTTCCCTAATACACATCCGTACTTAATACCCGGTTCTGTCAGTTTTTCTCCCAAGGACTTGCTACCAAAGTATCATCTGGCCATTTTTTAAAAAAGAAAATCACAGGAAAATAACCCAGTGCAACTTCAGAACTGCTCCAAGACTGAAAATCACAGCACATCTCGCTCTGCTCCCGCATCCTGCCTGCTGACCCTCAGAGGGAAGCAGGGTGGAAAAGACTCCAACCTGCATGAGGAGGAAGGCAGGAAAGCGAAAGGCAGAAGAATGGAGAGCTCCCAAACTGGCTGAGTGGCCTGCAGGCCCAGCCCCTCTCGTTTGTACACACAGCTACCGCAACGAGAAAAACACCTCAGCTTCCAGTTCAAGGCTAAGGACCTGCGCCGTCCTGCCCCAGGGCCTGCCCGTGCCCTTCGGCACCTGTGAGCTAGAAAACCACTCTGGTGGCCACAGGGCTGCCTGTTTCCGGGCAGTGGCCTACGACTTGGAGGCTGCTGAGCACATGCAGGAGGCAGGGGACAGGCTACCTGGCTCAGGCCTCAGCCTGGCCACAGGGACTTCACACAGAGCCCCCGGTCTAACCTCACACGCCGCCCAGCTCTGTCCTGAGCTGCAGCATGCCCTTCACCTGACAAACACAGCAGGGAAGCGTCCCCCGGGTCACCAGGGGAGAAAGCATTACCTCTAAGGAAACAGAAGCAGCCATCCTCCATCAGTACCAACCTGTACAAAGCGCAAGGCCTAATTCTTTAGTTCTCACAGCATGTCCCTTTGTGAAGCCAGAGCCTCCCCGGCATTCTAATCGCAAGACACCAAGCGGCAGGAGCAGCATCCATAACTGGCAGCCCTGCCTGACTCCTGGCTTCTATGATAAATTCTGAAGATGACAGAGACGCCCAAAAACCTGGCCCAGGCTCCTGGCACTGAACACAAATAAACTCCCAGTAAACAATTCCAACACTTAACATTTTAATTATCAAGAGTACTCTCCCTCTTTCCATGGGGGGCCTTGAAATCGAGAAGGTGGGATTCCCTGGGCAGGGACAGGGTCATCTCTGAACCAGAGTGAGGTTCCCACTCTGGGGACCTCAGAAGCCCCATCTGCCATCAGGTGCCCAGTCTACCATCGTGGGGCTGACCCTGAAGGAGAGAGTGACTGGGGCCACCTCTCCTGTCCTCCAATCCCGTCCCCTCCCTGCTCCTGACATTCCCAGGCAGCTCCCGCCTGGCTCCTGACCGAGCCTTAGACTTCTTTAGCCACCCGCTCCGCTAAGCGCCTCTCTGCTGGGCTCTACCCCACAGCAGGCAGGTGTCCGGTATCCCCCACCTGGTGGGCCCTCACAAGGACCCTACTCTGTGTTACAGGTGATCACAGAAGCCAGCACTGGCCAGGGCCAGCACCTCCTCCGAACACCTTTTTCAGGCGTGGACGATTTCTTCATTCCCCCCACGAACCTCATCATCAGCCACATCAGGTAAGCCTGGCTCCCTGCTCCGGCCCAGCCCTACGCAAATCAGTCTTTCCTGGGTGGGGCCGGCTTTCTCCCTCTCTCCACTCCTGCTTTACGGGCCTTGGACCCATCAGAAAAGGACAGAGAAATGAATCCACTCTGACAAAGCAGACCCAGAGCCTGATCCTCACTGCTTAGCAATTGCGTCATAGTTACGAGGGCGCCCGCTTCAGAGATCCAGTGATGTCGGGAGGTAAGAGCCACAGAGGAAAGAAGGGAGCAACTGGTTAACTGAGCATCCTCTATTTACTAGACACAAAAATCTAGGAGAGGTCATCTAGACTCATTTTACGAGAGGGGAAACTGAGGTTCAGAGAAGTGAAGACATTGACCAAGGTCACACAGGGTGTGACTAATCATCAGGGTGAGACTAAATATAAACCTAAGTTTTCTTTCAGTCTCCCATTCTGCCTCATTCCCGGTTCGCCACCACCCACGGTTCCTCTGGGTACCCCCAGGACATCCACACAGGGCCCCACAAGGAGACAAGGCTCCCTGCTTGCCATGGTTTGCCCTCATCTGAAGTAGCGACCTAATAATAATCTCCATGGCCTCAAATGCAGCCCTGTCCCCAGCCTGGCCCTTCACCTTCCTTATTCATTTCAGAAAGCTTCACATTTTCTGTAAAGTTCTGCCTGCCAACAGAGTAAGCTGCCCCTAAGTCTCTAGACCCCGCAGATCTCCTGGCATTACTTATGTCTCTCTCTACTCTGAAGTGATTTGCTGATGCCAGAGACTCCGTGCACTAGCCCTTGTCCAAGGAGGACGGGACCAATCTCATGACCCTCCTTCCTGTAGAAAGCCCCCAGGGGAGCCTCTGAGATCATTTTACCAGGCGGGGACCTTGACGTGGAAGCCGGATCCAGCGGGGAGGCACACAGACTCAGAGGCTGTGTCTGCCCCGTGTCTTCCATGTTCATTCCTTCCCTGAGCAGGGCTTTGTCTCCATGCTCTGGCTCTTTAAGGGTGCTTTAAGGAAGCATCTGGAGGGAGGAAGCATTTCGCCTTCTCTGAGATACAGCTTTTCAAGAGAAAACTGCAGAAGAGATTTTTCATATTTCTGCAGGGACACCCAGCACCACAAGCATTTGCGAGCAAGGGATTTAGCCGAGTCCAAATCCCTCTGACTGAGTCCAACCTTTACATACTTGCAGCCACCCTCCCAGAGGAGTTGCAGGAAGCTGCTCCCCAGAGTGCTCTTAGATGGACTCCTCCCAGCAGCCCAGGAAGGAGCTGCTCTTTCTAGAGTCACTGAGGCACTCAGGGGTGAGCAGCTTGGCCCAGACTCTGCAGCCAGCAGGGCAGTGTGGCAGCACCAGGCCACCTGGCTGCCCTCGGACCCCGTCCATGATTCTTCCTCCCTGCATGCACAGTGCCATAGAAGAGACAGTGCCCTTACAAGAGTAAGGCGCATGGATAGGAAATCGGTAGCCGCTCAGCTGTATCTCTGTCCTCCAGTCCTGACTTGTTCATTCGTCCAAGAAACAACTGAGAGACACAGGATCTTCTGTCTTGTCCTCACAGCAGGCAGTAGGGGCAGGCACCACTCATCCTTTCTTCTTGCAGGCTCACACTGCAGGCCCAGGTGCACCGGCCCCAGCTTACACGGGCCTAAGGGAAGCAGCGTCAAAGGCCTTCCCAAGGGAGAAGCCATTGACGGCCTTTTACCCTTCTTTGAAAACCACTCCTAGCCGGCTGCAGGGGCGCACACCCGTAAGCTGCTTAGGAGGCAGAGGCCAGAGGGTCACAAGTTTGATCCCAGCCTCAGCAATTTAGTGAGACTCTGTCTCAGAACAAAAAATAAAAAATAGGCTGGGGATGTAGCTCCGTGTGAAGGCCCTGGGTTCAATCCCCAGTGCCACAAAACAGATACCATGTTTTCCTGAAAAAAAGACCGAGGTGGAAAATAATCAGCCTTCAAATCTAGAGATCAAAAATGCCAGCCTGCTTTGCACAGTAGCCACCGAGCAAGAGGATAGTGATGGCAGAGAAGGCAAGGATGGGGTGACTGGGGCTGGCATGCTCGATAAAGGGAAAGGGGAAGGATGCATCTTCCCTTTAGGATGCATGACGGGTCCCCTAGCCCTGGAGGCGGCCTCCTGCTCTGACCCCCGTTCTTCTGCTCCCAGGTTTGGCTTCATCTTCAACAAGTCTGAGCCCGCAGTGCACAAAGTGGACCTGGAGACACTGATGCCACTCAAGACCATCGGCCTGAGGCGCCACGGCTGTGTGCCTGCAGCCATGGCGCACACTCACCTGGGTGGCTACTTCTTGGTCCAGTGCCGACAGGACACCCCCACTTCCACCACCCAACAGCTGCTCATCGACGGCGTGACGGACTCTGTGCTGGGTCCCAACGGAAACGTGACAGGCACCCCCCACGTGTCCCCCGACGGGCGCTTCATCGTCAGTGCTGCCACCGACAGCCCCCGGCTGTACGTGCAGGAGGTCATGGTGCGGGGGGAGATCCAGACCCGCTATGACCTGAACGTAAGCCCAGGCATCTCGGACCTGGCCTTCCAGCGCTCCTTCACCGAGGCCAGTCAGTACGACATCTACGCCACCCTGGAGAGGGCGCCTGACCTGCTCTTCCTGGAGCTGTCCACGGGGAAGATGGGCATGCTGAAGAACTTAAAGGAGCCACCCGCGGGGCCAGCCCGGCCCTGGGGGGCACCCCGCAGAGTCCTGAGGGACAGCGGGCTGTTCGGACAGTACCTGCTCACACCAGCGCAGGAGTCTCTGCTCCTGATCAACGGGAGACGAAACGCACTGCGGTGTGAGGTGTCGGGGGTGAAACGGGTGGCCGCAGTGGTGTGGGTGGGCGAGGTATGAAGGCGCCCGGGCCTGGCAGCACCGCCTCGTCCTGACCGCAGCCCCATGCAGGCACACTGTACATTTTCACAGACAAAAGCAAAAACCTGTTTCCGCTTTGTGGTTCGACACTGGTCTCCTTCCACGTTTCCTAGTATAAGGTATGCGCTGCTCCTGAGACTGGGGTCTTTCATTAGGAAGTATGATTTTCGCCTTGAGCTGCAAGAACCCTGCTGCTGTGTAAAGGGATCGTTGCTGTGCCGGGCTGCACGCCACATCACCTGGAGAAGCCATGGACCCAGGAGATCCTGCTTTCCAGGCTGACACTTCTGTCGGTTGCCTTCACGTGTCATTGTCCTGTCCCGCGGACCCTGCGGCGGCGGCCGGAAGCAGGACCCCCCCCCCGGCCTGCAGTCAAGGCCATCGCCCTTGCTCGGGACCTGGCTTCCTCTTTCTCAGCTGCTGCTTGCATTCCTTCCATCTGACTTGTCATAAGCCTGAGGGAGAGCCAACATGACTGACTATACTTGGGGGACAGGGAAATCACTCACTTTATTTTGGAAATTTTTGATTAAAAAATAATTTTTTATAATCTCAAATGCTAGTAAGCAGAAAGATGCTCTCTGGGGTTCAGCTGTATCCTTCCCTGCCTTAGGCCACGTCTCTGGGGGTCACAGCCACACATTTCACAGCCAGAAAGAACAATGGTCGTCCATCTACAGCGGCCTGCCATGCCACTGCCACCCCTGACTCCCCAGTGCAGATCAGGCCACCACACTGGTAAAGACTCTGTCCTGTGTGGGGACCCCGGGAGACCAGGACAAGCCCTGCGTGCCTGCTCCTCACGGAAAGGGGACATTTCGTTGGTCAGGCCCGGTACCCCTGGTTCGGGGCACACTAGCGCTGCCTGCCCAAGTGGAGGTGGCCTCAAGCTCAGTGCAGAAGGCCCCAGGACACAAATGTCGCTTCAGGCTCGGGAGGCCATACCTTTTAAAGCTGGATTTCTCTTCTGCCTGTGGCCCTAGCACTCGGCTCTGATGCCCCCAGCCCCACATCAGCGCTGCACATGCTTTCTGGCTCGGTCACTCTGCAAGCCCCACGGGGTTGGGAGAGGTGGCCCAGCCCCAGACCCCGCAGCTGATTTAGCCACCTTCACCTGTCAGTGTTGCTATGACTTTGCAAAGACAGACTATATCGCTCTCAATATACCCAGCTCCTCTTTTGCCCACCCCACCCGCTCCTCCCCAGTTTCCTGACACCAGCCATACTTCTCCTGTCTGCTGGCTCTTGAGCCACCAAACACCTTTCCCACACAACTCCCGGGAGCGTGCCTACACATGTGCATTCACATTGTTGATTTTATAAATGTAAGACCTGCAGACAGAGATTGGGGATACTCGCCTCCAAAGCTGGGATAGAAAGATAACACATCTCACTTTGTTTTCCTGCCTCGGTACTTGTTATATTAACTCCCATGTTAATTACTTAAATCCTCCAACGTTCACCAAATTCTCCTTTTGGTAAAATAGCGTCAGCCCCGGATAGAAGACAAGTCTCTAAGCCTAAAGGAGGAAGACCCCTCTCCTCAATTATAAGGCCAGAACATCAGCCCCTCTAAGTCCGCAAGATTCCGGAAAAAAGCAATCCAGTCCAAACTGGTCTTTTAGAGTGCTGGATTCAACTTCCAGCCCAGCCACTCCCTTGCCTCTGTCTCTGAGTGTAACCGGGAAGCATGTCTGCCTTTCTCTGTCCTCGTGGTAAAGGTCCAAGACATGGTGGCCAGCACAGGTCTCCTGCCAGCACAAAGGACAACACTGAGTCAGAGCAAGAAATCACAAGCCTTGCACCTAGTTCAGAGTTGCAAGAACCCAGTCCCAGGATGCGGAGTCAAAAGCAGGACAAATTTTTCCAGCTCTGAAACCAACAAATCTGCTGTGGTGGGAGGCAGGGGACAGCAGACCAGACCTTGCCTGCCCTTCCTCCTGCACTTTGGCTCCAGAAGGGGCTCCTGAGCACAGTCTGACAGCCACAAAGGGTGATGACACCATGACAGGAGGGCCTCCCTAGCAAATGGGCAAGTGGTCATGCCGATGAACACGAAGATCAACAGCTAAGAGCTTGCATTATTAAAGAAAGGCTGATCTACCAAAAGAATCACCAAAAAAGCCACTTACACAAAATTCATTGGTAATTATGAAGTACAGGTAATTTCACAAAAATTCAACAGTTTTTTCCAGAATAACGAACACAAATAGTGTGAACCTATGAAGGCTTTGAAACAGAGGTCTCTTGTTCTCCTTCTGCTCATGTGGGCAGGACTCTGCATGAAGGTTCTGGATCCAAAAGCTCCGCCAGCCACCCCTGAAGGGGCGGCACAATGAGAGACATTCAGCTTCTGAGCAAGGAGGCCCCTGCGTCCGCAGGCCTGAGGGCGGGCCACACGCATCACAGCAAAGGCCACTGCCACGGCCTCAGCAACACCGACCTAGCTCTGCCTGGAGCTGGCCCACACTGAGTTCCGCTCGGATGTCCTGCTACCTTTCCCAGTCCACAGGAGGAAGTTGGAAGAGTCTTGTAAAGTCTTCGCTGGGGCCCACTATTCATACCAAGCCCAGGTGCTTCGACCTACAGGCAGCATCGCCAGAGACAGAAGCTCAGTCCCCACACTTCCCACCTGGCCGTCTCCCCATCTCCCTGCTCATCTGTGCCAAAAAAGGGCTCCCAGCTCCAGGGAAACACTAGGAACACAGCATGCAACCCCAAATAAAGCCAAGAACAGCCTGCTACAAGGAAGCGTTGTAACTGCTAAGTCTTCATTTAGGAAAGCAGCCAGGAATTGGCTTTGTACGGCCACATCTTGTTTTCTACTGACCAATAACCTGTGAACTAAAGGAGATTTCAGAACTGAGATGAGAAACAGATTCATTCTGGATATATTTTTCTACAAGGGGCTTAAAATGTAGTAGAAGCATTTTCCCACAATGTGTTCCATTCAAATTCCATGGACACTGGACCATCTTCACTACGAAAACCCCACAACTCACTCCTCTCTCCAACCATCCCCCTCAGAAGCAAGCCTCCGGGGAGCTGACAGCTCTCCCGCCCTCTTATGCATTCACCGATCTACCTCACATTGTCCCCTAGCCCCAGCACCACGCCAATGCCACCCCCAGGCCAGGGCACCAGACAGGTGACGTCAGGTGACTGCCGTGCTGCGGCGAAAGTCCTCTGCCCACCTCCCGCTTCAAGTGCAATCAGAACCTATCAGGATGCTGCCCCTTGCTGCCTAGAATCATAACCCAGACCCAGGCATACAGTCTATGGAGCTAGGTGATCAAGACTAGGAAAAGCTCACTCAGAACCATCAGGGAAGTCGGTATTGTCCAGCAAGGAGAGAGACCATGACATCTCAGCGGAGCCTCATTTCTTAGGGACAGGAGCTCCCAGACATCCCTCCTTTCCCATTCATTCTCTTCCCTTCGTGTTCCCTGCCTGTGTCACAGGCCCTCTGCCATGAGCCACTCCATAGCAGTTCCCACCATTCCAGGAGCAGCTGACCTTACTGCTGCACCAGCCCCCAGGTGGCCTCTGCCTAGGAGGCTTTCTTGCTTTGGGTTCAAGTGAGAAGTCACTTAAAGGCCAGATGCTACACTGAGCTCCAAGAATGGCACGTAGGCAAAGCAGTTTCGTCCAAGAAAGTCAGTAACTGCCTTGTTTTCTCTCCAAATCACAGGGATCGTAAAACAGAGAAGCTTAAAAGATTCAAATGGGGAAAAAAAAAAAAATACAGTGCCTATCCTCAGGGTGTGACTACAGGACACCTAGTAGCCGGTAGACCACAACCCACTTCCTGGTCTTATCTACTCCAGCTTCCCTGGCAAGTCACCTGAGGATCTGAGTGTCTCATCTGGGCCTGCAGGCTTTGGGCATGAGCTGAGCAAGCGCTGTCTTATGCCTCCATATCCTCCCTTCAGGGCTGTGGGCAGCCACCAGGGAAGCCTAATCCAACCAAATATGGAGTGTGAGATTATGAGAAATTCAGCAAAGAGTGGGATTAACTTCCAAAATTCATAGCGAGGCTTCCTGGGCCAGCACCAGAGTGTCCAGCCCGTTTTTTGGGTTTTTACACAAAGTCACTTTTCACACACCATTCTTTTTAAACTCACCTTGATGGATACAGGACCATCCTTTTCCCAGGTGGCCCCAGAGAAGTGGGCCCTTCCCTAGGGGGTGCTGGAGCATTCGGCCTGCGCTCCATGAAGCAATAACCATGGTCTGGCCCCTATACCAAACCTGTGACCCGTACCCTCCAGGTGTCACCATGGCAGGATCAGAGCATGCTGTCCTCTGGAGGCACCGCCTTCCAAGTCAGACCTTTGTTTCTGAGTAAGAACAACCATTACTGTATTGGCTGGGTGAGAGGCCAAGAATGCCAACATGAGAAAACATCCTAACTCTAAACCTTCATCCACAGCCAAGCATGCCACCTGCTAGAGGCTGAAGAGATGCGGGTCCCTTGCTACTTCCGAGAGGCCAGGGAACCAGGCCTGCAGGCCGCCCGCCCAGGCCCCCTCCACCCGGGACCCCCACCATCCACACCTCTCTGCCCTGTCCCTTCTGCCCTGGCCCCGTCACTTCCTACCTTTCTGCTGCTGCTTGTGCTTTCTGACAGTCGTGTGAGATGATCTCAAAGCAGAACTGGGCATGGAGTTTTGCTCGAGTGGTCACACACTGACTCACACGCTATTGTGTTACCAGATGACCCTCAAGACACGAAGCCACACACACCACTTGTCCTGTTAAGATGCTCGGCCCTCCCCACCTCAGAAAACTTTCGAATCGCTCATGTCAAGGCAGGTTGCATTATTTTGAGCAGTTGCGTAAACTCCAAAATATATTTTCTGTAATCACCAATATTTCTCAAAAGGCCTCCTGTAATTATTATACATGTGAATTTTTTCCTTATTTATAAAATATATATAAATTATTTTTAATACATCAACTTTAGTAGAAATTTGTACCAACACAGTAACAGAACGTGGCATTTGAAATAAGTTTGTGTTTACTTTGATGTATGGCACAGTATTGAACACATGACGTATTTGCAGTACTACTTGATTTTAAAAAAAAATAACTCACGGATTATCATAAAGTATTGTCATTGTAAATGCGCTTTTTCTGAGGATTTTACAATAAAACTTGAGAAAAGTGACCTTTTCCTGGTGTCTGTTGGCGGTTGTTAAAGCACAAACTGACTTAGGCAGGACCACTCGGGCTCCTTCCCCCATCCCTGGTCCATCATAATCGCAGGCCCAGGTGTCCTGGTCACCTCCCCAAAGGCTCCAGTGCCAAACGCCAGCACCCCAGGAAGAGGTTCTAATGTATGAAGTTGGGGGCGAGGGACACATTCATTTTAGAGAAGTGGCCCAGCCACGTTGACACAGAAAACGAACCATCACAGTGACGTAAACAGGACGTTGCCGCCACCTTCCCCAGGACACTAAATATTCCCAGCCCTGTGACAGGCACTTGCTAAGCACCCGTTTTAAATCATACAATAGCCCGACGAGATAGGTGTCACCAGACCTCCGTGTTCCAGAAAAGGAGGCACAGCCAGGCTTCGGCTCCAAGTCTGCATGGCCACCTGATGCTGCTACCTGCAGTAGCCCCCAGCTGCTCCAGCCCCACTTTCTCACAGACTGCCCCACTCTCTGCCTCATTAACACTAGGAGGGTGCCCATCGGTCCCTGTGAGCTGAGCCCTGCATTGATTCAAACCCAAACTGTGTCTGAAGAAAGCAATAGTTTGCTCACTGCCACCTGAGGCTGGGCCCACCCCACACACAGTCTAGCTACTTCCTGTCTACTCATGAGCCCCAGGAAGCCAGAGGCTGGCATGTTGGGGAGTGGAGTGGCAAAGGTCCAGCTTTTGTCTCACCTTATACCCCAACAGCTTCCTCCTGACCAGGCCAAAGGACTCCACACAGCGAGACACAAAGTGCTTGGGCATCGCCTCGGGCACCCAGGTTCCCAAGGCCTATGACAATGGCTAACTCCTCACTGTGGTTCCTCCCGTGGCCAGAACACCTTTGCCACCACGTCCCACCTCCTATTCAACCTTCATTTTCCCAAAGACACGTTGGTACCCAGGCCCGGTCCGCATGGAGCCCAGTCCACAGGAGCCAAACAGATCTGTGAAGAACACAGGCTCATCAGGGTACATGCAAGACAGCGTGTTTGGAAAGTTTCTTGGATGATGCGATGTGGAAATCAGCAGGAAGGCCAAGCGCTGAACAGTGGGGTGAGAGCCTGCCTGCCAACAGCAGCAGCCAAAGCAATGGATCTGCTTAAGCGAGAACAGCAAGAATACGGGGCGGGGTGGGAGATGCAGCTGTGAGGGGGAAAGTCTCTACACAGCCAGGCTCACAGCTGGAGGAGCCGCAGGGCCAAATGCCATGTTATAAAAGGTCAAGGTCTTCCTGGGGTTCTGCGGAGCACCTTCCCAGCCAGGGCGCGGCAGGCGTCTGGATTGAAGAGGAAGGAAAAGGAGATGATGCCAGGATCTCAGTGTGCTCACCCACACCCAGGACTCAGGCCTAGAGGTGGGGCACTCAGCCACACACGGCCTGAGGTGCCTGTGCTCCGGGAGACTGTCTTCGGGGGGCCAACATGGCTGTCTGAGAGAAGACACAGAGAGCAGGAGTCCCCCGGGGAAATGGGCAGAGGCTGGCAGCATGGTCACACAGGATTCCTACCAGCACAGATCTGGAACTCTGCAGACCAGTGATGTGCTTCTCTCGGGGCTGAGAGGCAAGAGGTGGGGAAGAGCGGGGCGGCCAGACCATGCAGGGAAGGCCCTGGGGCCGCCTAGAGTTGGGGTAGGGGGTATCCAGATGAGGGTGGAGACCAGGGTGCCCAGAGAGAGTGAGAGTGGGAACCAGAGAGAGCATATAGGCCCCAGGGGAGCCAAGAAAACTACACGAGGCCGGGGCCCAGGCTACAGCGGCCAGCAGGATGCGAAGGAAAAGGGGAAGTGGCTAACAGATGACCCCCAAGCCTTCTTAGTTAACTGAGGCTGGTTAAGCCTGGATCTAAAACTAATGGCAAAGTTTAAAAACTAAATGTTCCTTATGTAATAAATAGTACATTATTTTCTCATGCCTAGGTGGGTACCATCTTTATACATTAACTGCTGCCTCTTCAGCTGCCTCTTCTCCAAAGCCACTGGCCTTCGTCCCCAAGTTCAGTCAGTCCCTTCTAACCAGAGGTTCGTGCGCAAGTGAGATCCAGTTACCAGGCAAAGATGCTGGTTAGCAGTGACCAGTAGGGAGTGGGCAGGGTGCTGAAACCCCAAAAAGGAGAAAGAGGAAGAATCCTGGCATGGTGCCACATGCCTGTAATCCCAGCACTGTGGAAGGTTGGAACGGGAAGATTGCAAGTTTGAGCTCGACCTGGGCAACTTAGTGATTCAGTGTCTCAAAATAAAACAAAAAGGGCGGAGGCTGTAGCCCAGTGTGAAGGCCCTGGGCTCAGTCCCCACAGGAGCGGGGACAACTCACAGGCCTGCCCTGTGTACCGCGGCAGAAAGCTTCCCCGAGGCAGACAGCGACAGGGAGGTTGTGAGCATTCCTGGAGTACAAGAAAGAGAAGGTGACTTACAGAGACCCTGGAGGGCCCTGAAAGTGGCCACAGCCCTGCCCCCCGCTAACCAGACTTTCTGGAACGCTCCTGGCGAGCTGAACCAGCACGTGCTGAGGCACTGCCCGGCAACCGCACTTGGTGACATCTGACCACAGAGCCTACAGAACTGCCTGTTCCTCACAGACGCACGCACGCACGCACAGAGCCGGAGCAAAGAAAGCAAAACGAGTGAGGGTTTATGACAAGACAATGGCACGTTCCAACCACGCAGGCAGAATTCCCCCGTGGGCCACGGAAGGAGGTACATAAAGGCCTCATCAACTTCCACCCAGCAACAACGGGCTGGTTCCCTTTCCTGAGCATATGGCAGATGAGATCGCTGAGGACAATTCTGCCACTATAAATACCTGAGAGAAACATTCAAAAGAAACACTTTCTTGGTGTTGGGGATTTAGCTCAGTGGTTAGAACGCTTGCCTAGCAAGCACAAAGTCCAGGGTTCAATCCCAGCACCCCCCGCAAAATAAAAGAATCACCTTCTTATACCCACAGGAGGTGAGAAGAGAGTGCAGAAGCGAGCAGCCCGATGGAGCTGGGGCGGGGCAGCTGCTGCTTTCCCACAGCACTTGCTCCCCAGCCCAGCTGGGCCCTCAGGCCACGGCCTCACTAGAAAGGGGCTGGAGTTACGGTACTACAAGGAGCTGTGGACTTGACTAGAAAGGCGCAGGCTATAAAAAGAACTTCTGATAAACTGGACCTCATTGAAAAGTAAAGCAATTGCTCTGTGAAGTATCCTGTTCACAGAATGAAAAGACAAACTACAAACTAGGAAAGACTATTTGCAGGGCTGGAGATTTAGGTCAGTGGTTAGTGCTTGCCTACCAAGCGCAAGGCCCTGAGATCGGTCCCCAGCACCAAAAAAAAAAAAAAAAAAAAAAAAGGAAAGACTATTTGCAAACCACATATCCAACAAAGGACTAGTAAATGGAGT
The DNA here is from genome assembly GCA_004026905.1 of Hystrix cristata. Lineage (NCBI taxonomy): Eukaryota > Metazoa > Chordata > Mammalia > Rodentia > Hystricidae > Hystrix > Hystrix cristata. The sequence continues at coordinate 4,410 of PVJO010003327.1, read as the reverse complement.
ACACAAAGAACTCAAAAACTCAACAGTAACATAATACGCAACCCGATTAGAAAAATTACATGGATTCTACAATTCTAAAACAGGTATTTCACCAAAGAAGATATACAGGTGTTAAACAGGCACATGGAAAGATGTCCTATACCATTAGCATCTAGAGAAACGCAGATTAAAAACACAGTGAGAGGCTGTGGGGAAAAGGACCCTCCTCCACTGCTGGTGGGAGTGTAGGCTGGTCCAGCCACTGTGGAAATCAGTGTGCAGATTCCTCGAAAAACTAGACCTAGAGCTTCCATTCAACCCAGCTATTCCCCTTTCAAGGGCTCTTCCCAAAAGAGTTAAAAGCATCATACCACAGTGACACATCCATACTCATGTTTACAGCAACATAATTTACAATAGCTAAAGCTTGAAAACAGCCTGTATGCCCAACAACGAGTGAATGGACAAACAAAATGTGGTATTTTCTTACTTCAGAAAGAACAGCTATTATCAAGGAATCAACCAATAACAAATACTGGTGGGGCTGAGGGGAAAAAGGAACCCTACTCCGCTGTTGGTGGGAATGTACGCTGGTCCAGCCACTGTGGAAATCAGTGTGCAGATTCCTCAGAAAACTACAACTAGAGGTTCCTTTTGATCCAGCTTTTCCTTGCTAGGTATCTTCCCAGAAGAATTAAAAACATTGCACGACAGCGATATACGTACAACCATGTTTACAGCAACACAGTTTGTAATAGCTAAGTCTTGGGAACAACCCAAATGCCCAACAACTAACGAATGACTAAAGAAGATGTGGTTTTGCTATACAATGGAGTACTACTCTGCCATAAAAAGGATACACTTGAGACATTTATAGGTAAATGAATGTACCTTGAGAACAGTCTTAAGTGAAATAAGACACACATAAGTACATATTGAATTGTTTCTCTGAGAAACAGTAAGTGTAAAAAAGGACAAAAAGGTTTAATTAATATTATGTAAAAGAAAGATAATATTCAAAAGGGAGAAGAATTAGAAAGGGAGGAGGGGGGAAAGAAGGAAGAGAAAAAGAAAAGAAAGGAAAAAGGGGAAAAACGGAAAAATATAAATAAAGCTGTTGTAAATAAGGAGGGGAGAGGGAGTGGAAGGGAGGGTGCAGAAGGGGGGGAACCAAGATACATCATGTACAGATACAAATTAACTACGATGAATGTGATCATTATGTGTACAATGTACCAACACACGTTCTTGGTAAATAAAATGAAAATTAAAAAGTAAAAAAAAAAAGAATAAACAAAATAGAAGAACCCTTAATCTTCCAAAACAAGACAAGACCCAAATTAATGCAATTAGATATGAAAAAGCTGAAATCACAACAAATACCACTGAAATCCAGAAGACCATTAGTAACTTCTATGAAAAATTGTACTCCAATAAATTAGAGAATCTTGAAGAAATGGACAGATTCCTAGATATATATGAATTGCCAAAAGTGAACCAAGAAGATATAAAAACCCTAAATATTCAGTAATGGGCAATTAAACTGAAGCAGTAATGAAAAAAATCTACCAATTAAGAAAAGCCCAGAACCCAGCGGAGTCATATTCCTTTAATGAAATCATTTCTGGATGCTGGTATTACCCTGACTCCAAAACCAGACAAAAACTCTACCATACACACGTACGTACATACAGGCCAACCTCTTCAATGAACATAGAAACAAAAATCCTCGATGAGATCTTGGCAAACAAAATGCAACAAATCATCAAAAAGATCATCCATCCATCATCAAATAAGCTCCATCTCAGGGAAGCAAGGATGGCTCAACACTGCAGAGCAATAAATGTAATATATCATATAAATAGAAACAAGGATGAACATCATGTAGTCATCCTAATAGACATAGAAAACACCTTCGATGAAATCCAGTAGCCATTTATAATAAAAACACTGAAGTAAATAGGTATGAAAGGACCTCATCTCAATCAGATAAAATCCATTTACTACAAACCTCCTGCCAACATCAAATTAAATGCAGAAAAACTGAAAGGTCTCCCTCTAAAATGAGGAACAGTCAGGGTTGGGGATTTAGCTCAGTGGTAGAATGCTTGCTTAGCAAGCGCAAGGCCCTGAATTTGACCCCCAAAACTCCCCCCCAAAAAAAATAAATAAAAATAAAATGAGGAACAAGACAAGGATGTCTACTATCCTCACTAGTATTCAATATAGTACTTGAAACATTATCCAGAGCAATCAGGCAAGAGAAAGAAATAAAAAGGATACGTATAGGAAAGGAAAAACTCAAATTATTATTTGCAGACAACATGATTCTCTGTATAGAAGACCTAAAATATTCCTCCAAAACACTCCCACAATCTTTTTTTTTTTTTGGTTGGAGAGGTGCCGGGGATCAAACTCAGGGCCTTGCTCTTGCTAGGCAAGTGCTCTACCACTGAGCTAAATCCCCAGCCCTGACTCATACAATTAACAACCAAATTTCATAGTGCAGGGTACAAAATCAACACACAAAAATCAATACTATTCTTGTACACCAATAATGAACTCACAGAGAAAAAAATTAGGAAAACAATACCATTCACAATAGCACCAAGAAAAATTAAATACTTAGGAATTAACCTAGCAAAGGAAGTAGAAGTCCCCTACAATGAAAACTACAGTACTCTGATAAAGGAGGTCAATGAGGACATCAGAAAATGGAAAGATACCTCCTGTTCTTTGGTAGGCAGAACCAGTGCAGTAAAAATGGCTGTACTTCCAAAACTGATATATAGATTTAATGCGACCCCAGTCAAAGTACCAACAGCACGCTTCACAGATCTACAGAAAACAATTCTAAAATTCATATGGAATCAGAAGAGTACCAGAATACCAAAACCAGTCCTGGGCAACAAGAGCAAAGCAAGGGGCATCACAATCCCAAACTCCAAATTACAAAGCTAGAGTGATAAAAACAACACAGTGCTGGCCCAAAAGTAGATGTGTGGATTCATGGAAGAGGCTAGAGGACGCAGAAACAGCCCCACATATACTTGGCTATCTGATCACTGACAGAGGGGCTAAAACACACACTGAAGGAAAGACAGCCTCTTTAGCAAACGGTGCTGGGAAAACTGGCTATCCACAGCCAGAACATCGAATCTAGACCCATATCTCACTATGCACTAAACTAAAATCAAAATGGATCAAAGATCTAAATACTAAAACAGAAACACTTAATCTGCTAGAATACAAAATAGATGAAACTCTTGAAGACGCAGGCTAAGGCAAGGACTTTTTGAACACAACACCAATTGCGCAAGAAATAACATCAAGAATCAACAAATGAGATTATCTCACATTAAAAAGCTTCTGCACAGCAAAGGAAAAAACCAAGAAAGAAAAGAGACAACCTACAGAATGGGAAAAAAAATTTGGGCAGCTACTCCTCACACAGAGGATTGACATGTAGAATATACAGTATAAAGAACTCAAAAAAAATTAGACCCCTCCAATTAAAGACCCAATCAGGAAATGGGCAACTGAGATAAACAGACACTTCGCAGAAGTACAAATGGTGAATGAACCCATGAAAAAATGTTCAACATCACTGGCCATTAGAGGAATGCAAATTAAAACAATTCTGAGATTACATCTCACTCCAAAAGGAACAGCTATCATCAAGAAATCAAATATTGGGGGCTGGGGATTTAGCTCAGTGGTTAGAGTGCTTGCCTAACAAACACAAGGCCCTGAGTTCGATCCTCAGCACCAACAAAACAAAACAAAACAAACAAAAATAAAATCAAATATTAACAAGTGCTGGTGAGGCAATACGGAAATGGGAACCCTCCTACATTGCTGGTGGGAATGTAAATTAGTACAGCTTCTATACAAATCAGTATGGAGATTGCTCAAAAAAACTAAAAATAGAAATTCCACTCAACCCAGCTATTCCCCTTCTGCTATCTTCCCAAAAGAGTTAAAGGCATCATATCACAATGACATATACATATCCATGTTTATAGCCACACAATTCATAATAGCTAAATCTTGGACGTGGCCCATATGTCCATCAATAGGTAAATGGATTTTTTTTTAATTTTTTTATTATTTTTTACCAAGAACATGTATTGGTACATTGCATACATAATGATCATAATCAACATGGTTATTTTGTACCTGTATATGATACATCTTGGTTTTCCCCCCTCTTCCTCCCTTCCCCTCCCCTTCCTTCCATTCACCCACCCCTCCCTATTTGCAACAAGTGTAACTACACTTTACCATTTTTCCCCTTTCATCTTACTTTTCTTTTAACCTTCTTCTTTATCCCCCTTTTCCCTATCTAGTTCTCTCTTTTGAATACAATAACTATTCTACCCCTTTGTCCTTATTTACACTTATGGTTTCTCATATCAGAGAAACAATTCG